>CAEGAF010161815.1:0-17850 GCA_903067075.1 Micropoecilia bifurca | reverse complement strand
AATCTTTAGACAATTGATCGACCACCAAAATCTGTTATCGTGACAGGCCTATGTATGCCTAAACAATTGAATAAAATTGTATAACAGATACATTTATGTATCTGTGGTCTGTTTTAAAATATTTGTGTTTATGGGGCCCCTGAAGCCCCGATGGAGCCACTGATTTAATTTCCTGTCAACTTAACATCTTTAAATACACAAACACGGTGGACCGCCAGTGGACCGACTCAACGCCCCGACCACCGGGCTTAGCAAGTTTTCTGGGGGAAACCCTGAACACTATTATGTGACAATTCTGACGATTTTCTGAAATTGGAGAATCTAACATGTAAAAAGGTGAAAATGTTTAAGTGGTCTGACAAAAAAACTTGCTTAACTAACAATTATTTGAAAAAAAAAAAAAAAACAACAACAAAAAAACAAACAAAAAACACAGTAAGTAGCCATTAACTAACAGAGGCCTGGCCCTTTTAACCCAACGCCACAAAGTAAAAAATACACACTTTTAGTACAGATGCAAATGATGCTCTCTTATTCAATAACAGAGAAAAGGGTTTGTGGAGGAGACGTAACTGTGGGAAACATTCCCACCAGCAGAAAGCCGAACTGACCGAGAGCAAAACACCAGGGCTGTGATTATGTTGCAAGAATGACAACTGGCGGCATATTTGTGAGTTTCTGTCACTTTCTTTCCCACAAAGCATTTCACTGGAATTCCTGTGATAACCTCACCGGACAAAAAGCCACACACGTACACACACACACACACACACACACACACACACACACACACACACACACACACACACACACACACACACACACACACACTTCTTGCATTCCTGAGACAGGAGGAAAAGATGCAGAGATAAAAAAAAAAAGAAAAAAAGAAAAAAGAATACAGAGGAAGAAGGAGGAACCGTTTCTCCCCTCCAGCAGGCGTCTCGTCAATTACTCTCACTCTGATTGGACCGGTGTAATTTATGACGGCTAGAATCAGAGTCTGGATTTTGATTTTCATGAGAGATTTAAAAGACAGGTCTGTGGAGGTAGAGGCGGGTGGACTGACCTTGCGGCAGCGCGGGTTGGGACAGCTAAATAGAGACATGTCTTTATCCAACAAGGCCGGGAAGTTACAAAATGGACACCTGCGAGAGCCGAGAACAACGGGGAGAGAGAGAGAGACAGAGAGAGAGAGAGAGACGGGGCAGGAAGTGAGAAAACCAAACACATTTGTTGCAGTTCCTTCTTCGGGGTCCGGCCGCACGAAGCGCCTCACCTCACTAACTCGTCGGCGCAGGTGGCTGCCACCGCCTCCTCCGCTTGCCTCTCGTTGTATTTGCACAGGATGTTGTCGGGGAGAACCTTCTGCAGCTCGCACATGGGGTAGGAGCACGGGCAGCCGTCCTCCATGCAGCTCAGCTCCGACTAAAACACACAAAAAAAACACACACACACACTCCTGTTGTCACGGCGACGGGTCATGGCTTTTGCTGTCGCAAAGCTGCGATTTATCCCCCGGGTCCTGTAGCTTCCCCACATGCATCTGATGGAAAAACTCTGAGCAACTGTTCGTTCTGAGGAACGTGAACCGTTACCATGGCGACTAAAAGCATTCACAACCCTTAAAGGTGAAGTGGAATAACAAAGAAAAACTGGATCTCATGTTTTTCCCTCAAGAATAATCTGAAAGGTGTGGCACACATTTGTATTCGACCTCTTCCAGTACTTTGGAGGAAGTCTATCACTTTTGCACATTTTTCTTTGCAGTACATCTTCAACATGTTGTTTCCAGGATTCCCCTGTTTTCAGGTCCAACCATCAGTGATAAAAATTCCCCACAGCCTGATTCTGTCACCACCGTGTTTCTACACAAGGGCTGGTGTAAAATTACTACTTCAATCTATTATTATTACGACTTTACTCTCATATTTCTACAACTTTTTTTTCACAATTAAAAATAAAATCCTTCAATGTGGACCGTAAAGCTCCTATTGCTGCAGAATCTGAACACAAATGCGCCGTTACTAAAAACTGTTTTAACAAGAAGTACAGTCACTTTTACATCACTTTTGTTTCAGTAAGACACACAAAACCTCAAAATATCCTGAAATTTCTGATGGCCACATAAAAACACTTCAAGGCCGTGGCCTTGAAGTGTTGAAGTTCAGTAGAAGGCCACGCCCTTCTACTGAACCAAGGCCTTCTACTGAACTAAGGCCTTCTACTGAAGGTAGACGTCACCTTCTACTGAAGCCAGAGGCGGGTTGTACCTTGCCGGAGCCGAACACGGCCTCCTGAGCGTATCTAACCAGGCACTCCTTGCAGAACAGGTGTCCGTCCGAGCACTGAGTCATCTTCTCAAAGGCAAACTCCCCGTAGCAGCAGCCGCACTCGATCAGCTGACCGTCCTGTGGAGAGAACAAGCCTTCGTTTACCAACACAAATCGCCAAACTGCGGCGCTCGACAACATCCTGATAGAAAAACTAAGAGGAAATATTTGAGATCAAATTCATTTTTTAAGAAAATAAAAAAAACGAGAGGTCAACTTACAAAATAATAATTTGACAGAGTTATAGATTTAGGAGCTATTATGTGATGTTTCCCATTTACACTTTATTCAAGTATTTTTCCAACAGGTGCTGAACACTGTTAAACTGGATACCGAGCTGTGCTCCCATGGCAACGGTGAACTCTGTTTAGTTTTCAACCCACTTATTCTGAGAAGTGCCTTCAGGATGACTCAAGAACTTATCCGTACCTCATTTGCTTTCAGAACAATATGATGGTTATACCGTAACTTCTGATTGTTGTTTTGTTTTTTTTCTTAGCTATTCTGGGAAATCTGGGAAGAGCAAAACAGAGGCATGAAAGTAATCTTGTTTAAAAATGTGTCCTGTTGAACTTTCTAAAAACCAAGGTCGTCTTTTTCTCACTTCGCCGTTTCAAAGGAACAGTACGCTAAAGACGTGGCATCCTGTATCTGAAACAAATGCACACTAAAATCAGCACTCACTCTGTTTTGTGTAACTTGTCACACAAAACAGAGTGACCACAGTAAAGCAACCAAGAACCGTTTGGTCAAATGAAGCACTGGGCTGTAGCAAATAAAGTCAGTCAAGCTAAAATATGCAGTTCATACCTTCTTGTATTCATCTTCGTTGACTTGGAGAGCAAGGAGGAAGTCTTCGTGCTGGAGACAGAGATGGATTATTATTATTATCAGGGGCACTTATATTAAGAAATTTGATCAATTCAGTTGTACAGTTGACAGCTTTGGAGCCAAAATACTGCGTATATGTTGCGTAAACTGAAGTACGGTAAGTAAAACAAAAATGGGCCAAGAACTGAACCTTGTGGAACCTCATCATGGACTCTTTCCTTAGGGTTTTTATGTCACTGATGGTCTTTATAGCAGCAATAGACTATGAAAGGTAAAAAAACTTAACATAAAAAGAGATGAAGAGCCATTAATTGTCCGGAAAACAGGTTTTTTGTACCTCTGCCCACTCCTTGGCCTTCTGCTGGTAGAAGGTCAGCTCCTTTTGGACAGAACCTTCCAGGTTGTTGTACGTCCTGCAGTAGCGCCGGTCGTTCTCCAGAAAATACATCCTTCTGTCCAACTTGTAAGAACCTGGGATGCAAACGGGGACGCCGGTCAAACTGAGAACCTGTTTTTCAGTTCGTGTGGCGACTTATTTAACCGGCAAGAAAAAATGCGCACCATCCTGCACAACCGATGAGCGAGGCTGTGAAAACGATTATCCTTACCGTGCTCAAAGTGAAAATTGATGTAGCAGCGCTCCGACGAGGTCCTGCTCCGTCGCCTCTTTCCAGATGGGTCGCCAGATTCCTGCCACTTTTTCAGAGCTTCACATAAGGCCTGGTAAAAGAATACAAACCTCCATGTGATGGAGATTAAACGGGCTACAGGCGAGGCGGGAAGCAGGAATAGAGCAGCAGTGGTACCTTGCGTGTGATTGCATAGTGTCCCTTCAGGGCGTTCAGGGCCCATTTGATGTCCTGACAGCTGAGCATCCTGAAGTCGGCCATCAGCAGGTCGGCAGCCTGCATGGTCACCATGGGCCCCACCGTGCTCAGCGTGGCGTAGTCGAACAGGTCCTCGGTCACCTGAAGGAATAAAAACACGCTGCCTTTATTCTCAGATAAGTGACTGACGTGCAAACAAACTCATGGAAAACAAGAGGGGTGAGCAAATTCTCCTTTAAACCGCATTTCCCCCTCTGTACTTAAAGTTTGGATTTTTCCAAATCGCACTGCAAGAAAATAATTTTTTTCTTTTAACAGGAGTGCCAGAAAGCAATGGAAGGCGCTGAAAATTAACCTAAATTTTTGGACAAACAATTAATTTTCTTAATGAAACAATTTTTTTCCAGATTCAGAGGAAGTGCTGTAATTAGTGACAACGTCTGCACACAATGAACAACAGCATTACTTTTTTTATTATCATTTTATTTATTAATTTATTTTATTGTACTTTTTTTAAGCAACCAGCAGCTTTTTTACAGTTTTTTTTAAAGACAGCCGTACTTTTCTTTATTATTTATTTTTCTTGACTTATTTTATTATTATTATTATTATTATTATTATTATATTTTAAGACATCAGCACTTTAATTATTCATTTCATTTTTTAAATATTCTTTTAAAGACAACCTGGATGTTTTTTGTAGTTTTTTTTTGTCCTTTATTTTTATGCTTTAATTCTTTTTGTGAGACAATGCAGGGTGCTGAGCTGTTCCTATTGGCTGATGCCAAAATCAAACAGCAGAACCAAACCACCAGTCGGTTTTCTGGAACAAAGGTTCTGATGTTTGAGTCCAGCGACTGAAATCCCACATGAAGTGGAACCTTCTGGAGGGGAGGGCTAACAGAGCGGCACCCACCTCCGCCTGCACGTCCCCTGACTCCAGCAGGATGCTGGGGGGAGCGGCTGTGGCTGCAGCCGCCTCCCTCCTCGGATACTCTGAATTCTCCAGCAGCAGGTTGCAGATCCTGCGACCGGAACGACGCAGAGTTTAGATTATTTCACACAGGGCGATAAAACGTAGAGGCGAATTCTCATAAATTAATTATTTATTAGTCCTATAATAGGAATGGAAATGCTTCTTACACATTCAAGTCTTTCACATTATTCCTCAGGATCAGTTCTGCTACATACGCTTCCTGGACGTCTGGGAGTAAATCCAGCTGGAGGAGAGGCAGAGAAACGAATGATATGTCACGGTCCTAGTCAAAGTAGTACAGAAATGTCGATATGAAAGAAAAATAACGCATGAAGTTCAACTTCAAAAAGAAAAATCTTAAACATGGTATTCATTACCAGTTATTCTGATTCCCTAAAAAATTGAAAAAAAAAAAGATAAAAATATGCCTTCAGATTATGCCTGATCATTAAATGGAGTCCAGCTGTGGGATTTAATCTCAATTTAAATCCAGCTACAATGATGTCACTGTGATCACACTGTAAAGCACGGTGGCGGTGGAGTCATGCTGTGGCCATGCATTTCTTCATCAAATATGGAGAAATTTTGTGTATTTCCCTTCAAGCAAATCTCTCCCATCCACTCCAACTTGAATGTAGAGCCTCTATGTTCACGTCTCAGCTCAGATTGTCTGTTGGCTTTAGGATTTGGACTTTTACTGGACCATTTTAACAGGAAGATATTTATTTGCAATATGAAAAAACAAATTGTGATGACGATTAACTCCACGACTTTCTCACATGCATCTTTCTTTATACCAAGGACACAGATTTTCTATCTCATAATGTGACAATTTGAACAAATATGTAATCATCACCTTTTAGTGAAAGCTACGAACTGCAGCTTTAATGGACATGAATACTTTCAGGGTATTAAATGGTTGTTGGGTGGAGTAAAATGTGTGAGATACTCACAACTCCAGTGATGAGGGCTCTAACGTGAGGCTGCTGGTCCAGTCCGCCCGGCGGCGCTGAGGGTCCGGGTCTGGCATCCTCTATCTGGGGAACGGCCTCGGGTGCAGGGGGGACGGCCACCAGAGCCGGCGCTGGATTTACCTGCACCGGGTTTGGGGCCAGGATGAGCCCGGCAGCCCCTCCTCCGTCGTGGGGCACCGGCTGGTTCACCGGCCGGGCTTCGTGGGCGGGCGCCGCCGCCGCCTCCACGGAGGCCTGCGGCGGGGGATCCGGGACGGCCTCCGCTGGCGCCTGGCTCCCCAGGATGATCCGGTGGCCCACCTCAGGAGGACCTAATCTCTCTGGGGCGGCGGCGATTAGGACCGCGGGCGGGACAATGGGCGCGGCCTGAGGCATCTGGGCGGGGGCCTGGGCCAGGGGCTGCGGCTCGATCTGGACCAGATTGCCCTGCGGCTGATTGTGTGACAGGAAGTTAACGGGTGGCTGCTGTGGCTGAGGCTGGGTTATGAGCGCCGATGCCCGGATGCTGGGCGGCTGCGGAAACACGACCAGGTTCATCTGGAAGACCTTGTGCTGCTCAGACGTGCCCGGCTGCGGCTGAGTCCGTTCGTGCGCGGACGACACACTGGCCTGAGTACCGTGCGCTGCTGCTGCGCGTCCGCTCGTACTCGCCGTCTCCTGAGGCTTGGCGGAGGAACACGCCGCTGTTGCAGCTTCATGTCCCTGACACCGCAGTACGCTCGCCGAGGGGCCCAGGAAGAGGCCCGACGTGCTCGGCTGAACCTGAAAAACGGTGGCTGTCCCAGAAGGCTTAGAGGTAGACGGGGTGTCGGCGGGACGGGCCGGCGTGTTGTCCTGGAACCGCACGGACGTGGGGCGCTTTGGCTGAAGCTGTGCGGGTAACGCCGGGGTGGGGAGCGACGCGGTCGACGTGTGTGTGGCCGGCTGGTTCGTCCTGATGTCTCTGGAGGTAGAGGCGGCGGAGCCCAGGTCCCCGGCGGCGGCCGTCTCGCTGCTTTGACCCGGGTTGTGTAAGATCCCGCTCCATTTGGCTGCTTGGCGGATTATGTCCCTGCGTGCCGGAGGCGGTACCTGCAAGAAAATCGCAAGCACAATAGAGCTACAAAGGGAAAATGCTACATAAGCAGGAAAAAAACTTTAAAAGTTAATCAAAGAAAAAGTGAGATAAAGCATCTGATGGACATGTCAGTCACCTCTAGTATGCTGACGTCGTCGTCATCGCCGTCGTCTGGGACTAAAACCGGACTTCCAGGTAAAAAGGTCACTGGCTCTTCATCCGAGTCGTCGGAAATGGTGATGAAATCCTTCTGGCCAGCACGAGAGCCTGTGCACGTGCATGCACACGCATGCACGCACGCACACGCACACGCACACACACACACACACACACACACACACACACACAGACACAGACACACACACACACATACACACACACACACCGCTGGATCAATAGCAAACATTGCACACTAAATGCTACAAGACAACTATCCACTGCATTGCTCATAGCTGTCAAAAGAACTCGGCAATAATTGATCAATTACAAAGGATTTAAGTGGTGCCTGTGTGGCAGAAATCACCTTAGCAAAGTCACCCTGAATACACCATCCTCACTATGAAACACGGTGCTGGAATCATCATGCTAAGGGCCGTACTTGTCTCTCACAGATTAGGATCTTAAAATAACCAGCACGCGTCTTTTATTAAACCGGTTTGTTCCTTTCATTTTCATTTCTTTGTCACCGACTACCTTTACTCAAAAGAAGAGCAGATCGTTTAACTCGGGTGAACAGAGGAAACACTTTCAGAAGAAGTACTGATCCTGTTCTTGTTGTTACTATTTTATAAACCAAGAACTTAGAACAAATTGCCCTAAAAACATGAAAGCAATGTCATATTTTTCCTTTATTAAACTTCTAATGTTTTGGATTTAAAAATAATTTACAGATGAAATTCCTACAGATATTACACAATGCAAGCAATTTGTCTGATTTTAATAAAAAATAATTAAAAGGTTAGTGTTCAGTCATTCATTTTTTTCAACTTGACTTTGGCTCAAATTGCAAAAAAGCTTCAAAAGGCAGCACTAAACACACAGCAGATTCAGGGTTTCCCCAGTGTTTTATAAGCCTGACGGGCCACCAGGCTTTATATGTTCCCCCACCAGGCTTAACATTAATTATTTATTTGCCTTTTTAAAATGTCTGCATTTTTTAAGACCTTATAGTTGGTGTTCAGGTGTTACTCTTCCAATAACACATAATTATCAAGTGATATTTTCAAATTTCCTGTCAACTTTAAACATTTTTTTAACTCAAAAACACGACAGGCCGCTGGATGAATGACTGGCCTGGCACCCTACCACTGGGCTTAGCAAGTTTTCTGGGTCGAAAACTTGAGATTCATTTGCTGAAATGGTCTAGCGAAAGTCAAGACATACGTCTAACTAAGAGTCTAATAACTGAGGCCTGCAGACAAAAGCATGAAACACAGAAAGCATGCAGTCAACTATTTCCCCCCCTTTTTGTTGTTGTAATGTGACTAAATATGATGCAGTGCTTGTCAGTGATGAGTCTCACCTTGGCTGCGGTGCACGTTGAAGCTGGCCAGGTGGATGACATCATCATCATTTCCATCGGCCATTGTGAAGCAGCACTAACCAGCTCACACTTACAGTCACTGCCCAGTCAGTAGCATCTACCAAAACACACACACAGAGAGAGAGAGAGAGAGAGAGAGAGAGAGAGAGAGAGAGAGAGAGAGAGAAAGCCGTCATCATGAAGGTTAAGCAGCATCATGTTTCTCCCTTCCCTCTGTGAAAGTTAGATCATCAGAAACGCAGGTTCCTGTCCGGTGACTGTGGATATATAGCGGTAAGCAACATGAGTCACACTATGCATTATAAATGCAGGCAGAAATCCCCTAAAATCCACCAGTTGGTTTCATTTTTAAGGCATCATTTGTTGCCATAACATGTATATGTCAGGCAAAGAGTAAAAAAGGGCGAATTTTCAGGTCTGCAATGGTCAAACTTTGAGATTTAAGAGGTAAACAAACCATCTATTACCAGGAAATCACATGTTAGCAGTTGAACAAGAGCAACCCCAAACTCCTTATTAAAATGAACACTGATAGCTAATCCTAAAGTTGATTGTTTACCTGACCCCTGGTTACCGCTTTCCGTACATTTCCATTAGCTTTGACACAGGGTGCGGTTATTCTAGTGCAGCACGCGCTCAAATATGCTTTAAAATCAATCTAAAGCTCACGTGTAGTTGAGATATTTTTCGCAAACATCAGGAGCTGAGTGCTGCTGTAGTTGCTCCAAGTAGCTACGCTGTGTTAATAGCACTGACATCAGCTCCGACACAGCCACGACACAAAGAACATTGAGACTGTAGCTTTATAAAAACAAACAGATCACTTATCGTCAATCTTTTCCTCTCTATTCGGCGTCGCTTTGCTCGGTGTGTTTTAGCAAGGCTGGCTAACTAGCTAGAAGGGTAACTAGTTAGCTGACAGAAGTCAAGATTTTTCTTTAGTCACTAGCAGCGCTTCAAATCAGTCGCATAAGAAGTAAACCCCGGTTTTTTTCTTAATAAAGAAAACCCCACAAAATAAAAAGGTTGAATACCGTAGCTTTGTCGTGGATAACCACTAAAAATCCTGGTGGTCTGTCTCCTTGATAGGCTCTATATCCGTGTAGCTTAATCCGTGAGAAACTGCCAAAACATGAAGAAGCGCCTACGTCCTCCTGCTGGATTTCGGGAAATGTAGTCTCTAAGATGTGCGGCGCGTTTCACTTGTACAGAGGCTATCGGAAAGGGAAGAGCAAGCAAAAGTGTAATGTTTTTGCTAAATTTAAAGACTTTTCTTCTTTCCAAGTTCAATAATTACATATATAGATATAAGTGATAAAGACTTTAAAAATTACTAAAACTACTTCTAGAATGGAAATAGGGTAAAGTTCTGGTTTCCAAGGTATTTGGAAAATACACAAAATATTCTATTTTATATACATTTTGCACAATAGAGCAGCACAAATAAATTCACTGTGAAGGAAGAAATTGAAACATGATTAACTTTTTTTTCTCCACGAACAGAAATCTGAAAAGTGTGGTATGCATTTGAATTCAGCCACTCTGAATGGCTACTGTGTTACAATTACAGCTGCAGGTTTGTCTTAACATGTCCCTACCAACTTTACACACTTGGACACAACACATTTCTGTTCGTCCTTCTCAGCTCAGCCAGTTTGTACAAAATGAACTCAAACCATTTTAAGACCTACATTTTAGACATATAAATGCAAAACCTTTTAAGGATGCGCGTAAACGTTGTCCAGTAGTGATGTTACTTTAGCCAAAGTCCTTCTGTCTCCCTAGACCTACATTGGGTTGTCCGGGCATTTTAGCATAGAGCTGGCCTTCCTGATTATCTTATCTAAGCCATAGCTGCTGTTTTAACGGGAAGCACCATAGAAGATGACTGATAACGCTAATGTCAAAGAGGTGTCTTTAGAAGCGCCCCCTTGTTAATTAGAAATTTAGATGGGAATAAATGTAAACTAGGTAAAAAGGAATTGTTTCAGAGATTGTAGTTTTCAGCATTTGTAGTTTATTAAGAAGAACGGGTGTTTTGGAAAGATTTTAGTAAAAGCATCTGATCCATACTCCAATCTGGAAGGTGGTGGTTATGCACCTAAAAGTTGTTTGCCAACCACCATAAAAAAGGGAAGAAGTAGAAGTAGAAGTGCCCTCTGCAGTCCAAAAGACCTCAGCAGGTAGAGAGCGCTTCAGTGTTTGTGAGTCCTGTCCAGGTGTGTCAAGTCACCTATAGATTTAGCTGCTCAGCTTGAGCAGTGAAAGACACAGGTGCGGTTGAGTCTTTGCGAGGTGAGTGCCAGTTGGGTGGAGACAGTGAATGCATCGTTGGATTTGTTGACATAACTTGTATGAAAAAGGACAGCTTTTCATAATGAACTTCAGACATTTTAAAGATGTGTGGACCCTGTGTTATCTTGACTTGCATGCCACACTTTTCAGATGTATATGTATAAGTGCTTCTGCAGGCAATCAATGTCATTTTCAATCATTCTTGTGGGATTTTCTGCATTTTCTACAGGATTGTGAAAAATTATTTTTCTGACTTGTTTAACAAAAACAATCGATACAACCATTAAACACATCATTTGTTAGGTAAATTGTATGATTATCAACTATTTGTTATGCCTTTATTATATTCTTAGTTTATGTACTCTGATTAGTTTAGAACATGTGTCTGTATTGTTAATTGCTCTGTGTTTCTCTCCCAGAGGGCCTCTCTGAATCAGAGGCAGTGCTTCCTCTGAAGGCCCTGCTTTGGCCTGGACCCTGCCTTGACCTGGTAGATAGCTGTAAAACCGTCGCCGTGAAGATATACAACTTGGCCCGTTTGATCCTGGGTCAAGAACTGGATAATCTAGTGCAAGATAGAATGATTTGTTAGTTGGTGATAATCTGTGGCGCTCTAATTGTGTGATGGAGTGTCTTTTTCCCCCTCCCTTTAGAGTTACAGCTCTCTGTGATTAGGGATCCTAAACACAATAAAAAGAGAGGAGCAGGCAAATGTGCTTTCAGAGCAGTTGATTTGTAACTGAAAGCACATCTCTGTCTGTTCTCCTCGTGAGTATTCAGAATCTAACTCTTGTCTTTCCTGTGTTATTTGCTGTGTTTAATAGGTGTCAACTCTGACATCATTGTAAGTCTTTTTAACTGAAATGGCAAAGAAAGGGCGACACGTGCACGCAGGATTGTATTTTTCAATTTAATTTCTTTTAATATAATCTTATTTACATTGTATTTTTTTCATAAATGTTTAGTACATTGTAAGTTACAATACTTTTGCATCCATTACACAGTGAAATTAGACCATAGAAAACGCAGATTGAAATAATACTGCTTAACAGTCTTCAATCTACAACGGAACGTTCCCCTCTTTCCCTCCTGTCCGCATGTTTCTTCTCGCTCAATAAAATTTGATTTCACTCTCTACTGTGGAGCTTAAATGGTTCAAAAGGGATTCATTCATTGTGGTCTTAAAGATGATGATTAGTTTTCCAAACGTTCAAGCTACAGAGAGAGAAAAAAAGAATCATTTTTAGGAGGAATAAAAACATGGCAATATAGGCGATAAGACATGTATAAAAAAGGCTTAAGGGGCACAGATGTTACAAATGAAGTGGCTTCTTTGCATCTTTAGGCTCGTTTTGATTAAGAATAACAACCCCCCCCCCCCACACCCCCAACCCCACCAAAAATAAAAAAATAAGATAAAAATCCAGGACATACCCTTGGATTAGTTTTATTTCTCAAATTACGGTTGGGGGTGGCGCGGGGGAAATGTAACCTAAGCAAATGTAACCCGGTGTTTTCAAAACACCAATATCTTTCATATACCGATGAGAGTATTTCCCCCCCGCCCACAGTAACATGGATGTTTGAAAGTAACAAAACTCAATAGAAAAAAAAAATCCACTTTATGGATGACTTGAATTGCATGAGAATTGACCCTTCAGCTCTAGTAGGTTGAGCTGCGATTAAGAAATTAGTGAGGGCTCATTGCAGAGCATATAGCAGCTTGGTCAGTAATTATTTAGTAATAAATAATAAAAACATCAGAGAGGATCAGAGTGGTCGCAGGTACAAATGTAAGAGAAAAAAAAAAAGGTTAAACGGAGGCTCATTTTATCATCTTTACAGCATAACAGAGTGCCATGCTCGACACGCACGCACACACGCATACATAAAAGAAAACACAAAAAATAATCCCACTCTCTCACATGCAGACTGAGACACAAAGACACGCAACAGTGGTTAAACACGAAGCATGAATACTAGTCGATCAATCAGCTTGTTACGGAGGAAAAACAACAAAACAAAAAACATCGCTCCCCATCGCCTTGTTCAACGCACACCTGAATTCAAAGTTCGCAGGCTCGTACGCGATTGGCTGATTGTGCCCGAAGACTTGAGCGCAACTCGAGTCGAATTTGCCGTGGTTACACATTCTGAAGAGTGACATCATAGCTTGTTAAAACTGAAGGATAAAAATGCTTCTTGAAAATATTTGAAAAATTTTTTAAAATACTTTTTTTTTTGTTCCCCCCTCCCCCCATTTGCCCTCTTCCCCCTCTCCTCCTCTTCTTCTTCATCTTCTTCCTCCTGCTGCTGCTGTGCTTCCTCGTTTAACCGCAGGCAGTCCGGCGGTGGCAGAGGTGGCAAGAGACGGTGTGTCCTCGTAATGCTTGGCTGTTTGGCGTACTCAGAGTACGCCTGGAGTTCGGTTCGTGTGTGTGCATACATGTCGAATGTCAGATAGTTGGGTGTGCAAGCGAGTGTGACCGGCGGCGTCCTCCTCGTCCTGGTGGCGGAGCCGTCACTCCACGGCGAAGCCGCACGTCTCCTCCACGGCCGTCAGCAGCTTCTCGTAAAGTTTCTCGTAGGACTCGTAGGGAGGGATGTCTATCCTGTTGAAACTGGAGACACACACAAAAAAGATTCGTCAGGAAGTTTATTCATTCTTTCATAAATTAATGAATGAATAAAATCCGAGGCATCTTACCACGTGTGAGCTTTCGGTAGGTTCTCTGTGTTGGCGTCTATCAAGTGGATGGTGAAGAGCCTCGGTCCTGCAGAACCTGTAGAGCCTTACACACATACATTCTAGTTATCACTGCTCTACAATGGGAGTCGGCGGGTTGGTCGTTTTAAACCAGACACCAGTATAAACGCAGGGAGTTTAACAGGAGTTCATGTGAGAGACCAACACCAGGTGGAACGTCACTGGAATGTGGATTGAAAACTTGACACGTTTATGTTAAAAATCTGAAAATGATGCTGTGTAGAGCATGATGATGCCACCGCAGTGTTTCACAGTGTGGATCAAGCGTTTCCAGGTGAAGGAATCAGTTTCATCTATATTTTAAGCACATAGATTCAGTGAATAATCCTAAACTTTTTGTGTCTGTGGTGACGGGTGCTTCACTCTGTGAGATTTTGTTATCTTTCTATCCTTGCACTACTACTATTACTATTAACCTTTACGCTTCTTATACAATTTATTCAGTTTTTGCTGTAATCATCTCCATATGTCAGTATTATCTTGCCCACATGATCACCACACATAATTTGTTCACCGACATTCTGAAGCAAACCTCTGACTCCTCTGGCAGAACAGCTGGATTGATGCCGAGATTAAATTAAACCCAGGTGGAAATTCTGGATTTTATTTGGAATCATTTCAGATTTCTTTTAGCTAAAAAATATGAAAAAAAAAAAAAAAAAAAAAAAAAAAAAAGTGAACAAAAATATTTCAACATAAATAAAAAGTGGGCTGCAGCTAACAATTATTTTAGTAATCAAGTAATCAAGACAATTGATCAAATAATTCACTGGACATCAACACAGTATTGGACTAATCTGTTGACTGTTCTTTTACAATTAACTAGTTAATAACTGGGTAGCAAAATGTGCTTACCAGGAGAAAGTGAACAAGCTGAAGCTAAAACTGACACTTGAGGAGTTTTTGGTAGAATATATTTACAAAGACATCTTTGTCTATTTTTGACATCTAAATTACAAAATGTTGATTTTTTTGGAACAGTTTTGCAGTGCTGTTGTTTCAGCAAATGGCCTGTTTTAGAATCTGTATACTCCAGTTCTAACGATTAATTGATAATTGATTAATCACGATTAATCGCTTTAGCTCCCCATTTTACTCAGCACATAATCAATTAACAATATGCCGGTTGGAAGGAATCGATAAGAACCTCCTGTTTGACTCACAAGCTATGATTAGTAGTTGCTGATTATTTCAATAACCGATTAATCACAATTAATTGTTTCAGCAATGACATGAATCAAAGCAAACTTATCGGCAGTAAACAAACGAATGTCAATATGAAACGACTGCAGCTAAAAGGCTGCATGTTGATTCTGTGTGGCGGCTCTGGGCCGGTGCCTGACCCACCCTGCAGCGCTTTGAACCCCTGCAGGGGAACCCGAGTGGAGCCCGTGACGAACTGCAGGAGGCGCCCTCTCCTCTCCTCGCTGAAGGCCTCCACGGCCTGCCAGAACCACCGCACCACGTTGCTCTCCCCGGTGCAGTGCTTCAGCCGGGTGTTGGCCTTCCAGTCCGTCAGGTCTATCTTCCCCAGTCCGCCGATTATTAACTGGATGGGACGGGAGAGAGCGGGATGTTAGGAGAGGAGGGCGATCGAAAACAAGAACGAGATGTGAAGAATCGCAGCCGGTTCAGCCGGTTTCCCCTCAAATGAAGGTTCGTCGTTCAGAGGGACGCACCTCTAGCTCTTTGTGATCGAACGGTTTGAGGAGGTGCTGCGGGATCAGCTCGCTGAATCCTTTCTGGAGAGCCAGGAACTGGGCTTCAATCCCACGCATGAACCTCCAGTTCACATAAAGTCTGAAACACAGTCAAACACGAGCAAAGTGAGCATCCCACACCACACCGGGAAGCATTTCCAGACACCTGGTTTTGCCATCTGTTCCCACCTAACGTATTCCTTCTTGTTCTCCTCGGTGACGGGAATATTTCTGCCGTTAGGTTTGAGTTCGTGTTGGGAGAACTTCCCAAAGGCGTTGTGCTCCACGCAGAACGTGTGATCCAGGACTGAAGTGATGTCGTTCTCCCTGCACACACACACGATAAAGAGAACACAGAGCTGTAAAATATGAAATAAAAACAGGTAAGTGACTCAAAGTCACAGTGGGTCATTTGGGCCGATCTAAGGCAAAGTTCTCACAATATCCAGACGAGGCTCTTGTGCAACTCCGGGTCCGTGGTCTCCAGGTCATTGAGCTGGATGGGTTTGCCTAGCAGCTGCTTGTAGAAGGGCAGCGTGAAGCTGCCGTTTATGTAGTGACTGTGGAAGACCGCCAGGCCCATCACGCGGCCCACAAAGTGAAAATAGGACAAGTGGTCCTTAGAAAAAACACAGAGAGAGAGAGAGAAGAGCGTGTGAACCAAAGTTTGGGATCCACCATTACCTCGACGTATTAGTGAACTTACAGGGTTGATGGAGGAGTCGGGGTTGATCTGTAGTGTGTAGATATTGTCAGTGGAGTACTGGAAGAGGCCGTAATACGGGTTCAACATCTCATGACACAGCAGATACAGCCACTCCCTGGAGACAAGGTTACTCAGCATTAAACGAGTGAACTTAATAAACCAGATATTACTGCTTATTCTTCCATGTGCTTGTTAAATTCTTACTGATGCTCTGAAATTTTCCCACTGAGGGACAAATAAAATGAATTTTCTATTCTATTCAAGCTAAAGGAAGCTAAGTTGCAACTAACGATTATTTTAGTAATCGTCAGATTATTCAGATGATTAAGCTGATAAAAAAGATTGCTACTTAACTACTCAAAACCTTTTTTAAAAAAACGTAATATTAGAAATACATTAAAAGATGCAAATAATTAATTTATATTTTAAAATAAAAAAATACAAATGTACTGCTTAAAATGAAATAACATTTCTTTAGTGTATGTTATGTTGATCACTTGTAGCAAAGCATGAATCTGCAGCAAGAGAAATATTATCTTCTGATCTCTTGATGTTTTTTTGTTTTAGTGAAAACTGTTACTTGTGGAGTTCTGGGGAAAACATTTTTACAAAGAGTTTTTATCTTAAATACAAAAATGTTTATGTTTTTGTACAGCTTTGGATTAATTATTGCACTAAGTATTTTGCAAAATTTGTTAACAATTAATAGACTAATATTTATAGTTGACAATTATTTCAATAATCGATTAATCAAAATTAATTTGATAAATCATTTCAGCCCTAACGGGGGTATCATTTTATCAAACACATATTTTAATTAGTGATACACTAACCGGAAGGAAAGGACAATGGAAAACCTTCAGTTAGGATTTTTGCCTCCGTGAGAAAGTAAATGAATCAGCACTTCTGCTTAATTAAACATATACTGCATTCTAATAAAACTTGACAAGAAACAGAGCAACAATAAACAACAACAGCTCAGATCCTTCACCCTCACCTGGCCACTCCTCCGTAATCGAGGCCCTCCTCTCCTCTGAACTTTACCATCAGCCGTTTCTTCAGGTCCTTCGGCCTCATCTTCATTATCTGTCGATACGACTCCTGGGAACGCACACAGGATACAAGATCACACCTGATTAAGTCGTACAGGTCTACTGAAATGATTCGAGACAAGTCCAGGCTGTGAACGCGTCGCCGAGTTAAGCACAACGTCAAATACGACGTTTAGTGTTGAAGCCTGGTGTTTTAATGTATTCTAGCACTAAATGGTTTTTTTTGTTTTGTTTTTACTAAATTCAGGAGTTTTAAACATGGCACACTCAATGTTTTGATTGGCTTGTTGTTTGTCAGTTTTGCCTTTTCTCCTGACAAATGTCTGCCGACCGTAACGCGGGTTAGCGCTGCATCTTCGGCGCAGACATAGTTTCTCTCAGTGGAAACAAAATGACCTGATACTGGTCTGGAAAAGGGCTGAATAAAAACGTCACAGATTTTTATTTGAGAAAATAAAAATTCTGTCATTGTTTTACTTTTCAACTAATTTGTGTTTGTCTTTATCACATAAAACTGCAATAAAATAAATTTAAAGTTTGTGCCACAAAAAAGTGGGAAAGGTTCTGGAATCAGTGTTGCTTCAGCAGCTGCTGTTGTTTGCCAGTGATGCAACACAAACAATGTTTTGCACAGTCTATCCACCAATCAGAGGCGTGTTTACAATCCGAACCACTCAGCTCGGTAGAATAATAAGCAGCTGAGTGGATCAGGGTTGAAAATGTTTCTCCACAAAGGCGTCTTGGGGGAAAAAAGTAATTCAAAGAAAATAAATAAATATATATATATAT
>CAEGAF010161812.1:0-13726 GCA_903067075.1 Micropoecilia bifurca | reverse complement strand
CTATTAGCTTCGTTGTGTTGATGCATTTTGACCTGCTTCTATTTTCCGCCGCAACATGCAAACGTCCTCATTCACTCTGCGTTATAGTTACACATCGCTTAGCATTTGTTGCTGCGCGTTTGTGCAGAGTGAAGGAAAGACGAGACCAGCTGGACAGACAGGCTGAGAAATGAGATGCAGCTGATCGGTATGGGTAACAGAGCCAATGATCGGCCGATCCCGATCATCACCGATTTCACGGAAATCGGCCGATTATGATCGGTGACCGATTGATCGGCACACCTCTATTTATTATTATTATTATTTTTAGCAAATTGCTATATTTTATATATATTCTCTCTGAATACACCCATAGGTATCTTATTCTATGACTTCTGTGATTCCTCTGTGGCTGAGAGTAGTAGAGTAGTCATTCCCTCCAGACCAGAGGTGTTGCTAGATTAATCAGCCTATCATCTTGACCGGCCTTACACCTTCTAACCTGCCACATGACACCTGCCGACCTGTCACTGGCCCACTCTCTATCTCAATCACACCTCTGGACGCTCGTCCTCATTCATGGCGTGGCCTGGCTGGAGAGGGAGGAAATTTCACAAGTGGTTATTCAAGCAGCTGTTGGATTCGGTGTGTAGGGATTTGCTCTAGATAAACAAGACTAACAAGAAATGTTGTTGAAATGAGGTAATTGGTCCAACTAAGTAATACTCTGTGTTTGAGTGTTTTCCTGAGGACACTCAGGGCCTAAAAAATACTGTTATTTAGGTAGACATAGTTATTGCCATTGACTTAAGTCAACACGCTTTAACATACTTAAGTCCTACAAGCTTTGCATAACATATATGACTCATTATAATTACTATGTATTGATAAGTTACACATAACTCTATTTAAATAGCACCAATCTGCTGTAATAAATGTTTTTGTCATAGGAAAGACTTGTTAAAGGCTAAAAAAAATGTTATATGTAAGTTTAATTAACACAGACATTCATAGAATTACCATTTGTGGGTGAAGACTATTGCAAAAGGCAGAATAACATTCTTTATTTTCTGCCTTTTTATTGCAGTTGAACTTGTGATGTTTAAATATATATATATGTATATATATATATGCATTTGCTTTTCAGTGCCACTCTGCTACATATTCTTAGTAGAGGACAGTGATTTGCAGAATTGTGCCTGAATAGGACAAAATATACTGCATTCCAGATATTTCTAAAATGTCTTTCTCAGTGCCTCCAGTCAGACTGATCTGACACTAGAGCTGCATGGTGGTGAATTTGTTAGTACTGTTGCTTCACAGGAAAAAGATCAAGGAATTGCTCTCTCAACTGGGGCCTTTCTTTGTAGAGTTTGTGGGTGTGGATTTTCTCCAGGTACTCCTGCTTTCATGCGTCATTCAAAAGCATGCAGGATAGGTTAATTGGCCATTTTAAATTGCCCTTGGATACGAGTGTACACATCAGTCCATCCATTTTTTAATACTTGCATGACTGTGTGGGGTGATGGGAAATGGTTATACCTGTATTATTTAAAGGGAGAAAGAAATTTCAGCCGGTGAAGACAAGTCAATAAATGTTGAAGGGAGGATTTTTGAAGCTAAATAAGAGACACATTGGAACACTGACCCTAAACATGCAGCAAAATCTACAATTGAAGGGTTTAAATTAAAAACACCAACTTGAGAAATCTGTTTTTAGTACTGGCTCAAAGCTTATTTTCTTAGCTGTATGTAACTGGAAATAAACCGACTGTCCATCAAATCTGCTTTAACATATTTAGCAAAATACACAAGCATCATAGGTTCTAGGTTTATTATTGTGTGTGTGTGTGTGTCTTCTCAAACCTAAAATCACTTGTGCCAGACAGCCCTCACATTCAGGCTTCTGCCCTGTTGTGAGTTGATTTTTTCTCACAGATACTTGCTCAGTATTGATGCAATTGACTGGGTTTCATAAAAAAAACTTTTACCAACTGGAATACAAAAATAAACTAAACTGCATTACATTATGATGAGGTTAAATTCACTTAAATCAAACTATTTGAACGTGTACTTGAATTTATTGAATGCAATAGAACAACACAAAGGTGTGTAAACAGACAAGAATCTGAAAAGGTTTTCATGAATATGTATTTAGCCCCCTTACAGCAATACCTGTAGAAAAATCAAGTGCAGCCAGCTCCTGGGGTAAGCATGCTTCTGCAATGCTAGATGATTTTATTAAATATGTAATTATGATTATTTTGAACATCTGCAACATGGTCAATAAGGGTTTCCAATCAGGCAGTAACGTGAACCTACTGAGCAGAGCTAGTGTTGGGGGTTAGGAATGTGGAAAGTGATACAGTGAATTTTGTCATCTAATAATTGAATTCAGTTCGCATTATTTATATTGCCCTATTCATGGCACATGTTGCTTCAATACAACTGTTTTGTTTAAATGGACATGAAGGCTGCAGGGCACAAAAAACAATATCGTCAGAAGTAAACGATTATACATGTCTAAGAAGAATGTATTCAGTTTGTCAACAGACTTAAAAAAAGGGGGGGAAATGTCAGATTTATTTGTTGCCATGCTATGAATGCAATTGGCGAGACTGAATAAAAATAAAATGAAAACGAATTCAGAAGGCAGGCATTTTACCTGCATATCACAGGGTGTAGGGGTGATTTCTGTAACCGGCTATTGAAGCTGATGCTTGATCAAAAAGAAAACACAAATTACTTCAAGCATTCACATTTCAATTTGCTGCATGCCAAACACGCCGCCCTTTGGAACACAGCCCTCGCCAAAGCAGCCCCTTTGAGGGTTGCAGCACAGCCAGTCTGGCCTTTTGAAGTGCATCACTTGGCAGTTCAGCCGCACCAAGATGCAGGACCGTAGCCTTGATTTGGATTCACGGGGCGTCGGCAAACGAGAGGAAACACACTCCACATTAATTAACACCTGGCCTCATTATCTATCCCATGTGGCAGAACTCCACTGGGGTAAATTTAACACCGATTTATTAAGGAAGGTAGTGCTGAGCTTTCATTAGTAGATGCGCTTAATCATGTGCATGAAATGTCTTTGTTGATGCTTGAAGTCCTGAATCAAAGATATATTGTATGTGTGCATTTGTTGTCACTGTGAGGATGTCACCTGTGTTTTCCCTCTTTATCTTTTGTCAGAGTGAACCAACACAATTTGTGTGGACTTAGACTTCCCTTTCGGTGAACATCAAATAACAAATTTTATTATTATAACATTGCAAAAAAAAATAAAAAGTCAACATCTGGATGTGTAAAAGACAAAACTTCACCAAGATGTTCAATAAGACAATTGATTTGTTTACTGCATCTCAGGTTGAAAGTGTAACTGATTTCCATCATTATGTAATGAGTCAAACCACATCTGATCCTCTAACAGCAGACATGCAGCCACTCACTCCAGGAGGGATTTTATAACACACATCTTTTTACTGGTGGAAGAGAAACTTCAATAGTCTTTGGTCAATTTCTTGCCATTTAGTGAGGTTTGCTCCACATGTGCATCCATGTAACCATGGATATAATGCATGTAATTGTAACCCGCAATTAGTCAATTAGTCAAGACTTTTATTTTTGCGGGCCCACTTCCTGTTTTGCCCCCAACTCTGCAACTTATTTAAAGCCCTGCCTCCAGCACAGTTTGAACACCACCTGTTCCATTGTGATTGTGGCTGTTTGGTGTCTTGCTGATAATTCATCCTGGCAAATTCATCAAAATCTCTGCATCCACTGATTTGATCTATTGGTGAGTTTTTGTTTGTTTGATAGCAGTATTGTTTCAGCATGAAATTTCTGCTTGATGGCTCATTGGAGCGTTGTTTTATTAGAACTGTTGCCGTTGTTACCTGTGCTGTCATTAATATTGCAACAGCTGATCACAGTCTAGTCAACCCCACTCTCTGCCCAAAGGTAACATGATCATTGGTTTTGTGCATGTTCTGGCATTTTTGTATCGAAATTGATTCAAATAGGATGTAGCTACATTTAAGTTGATATTGCGCAACATCATTTATTTAATTTATTTACTTTTTTCTTTTCCCAACTCTGCTTGAGAATTTTGAGTTAATTTATTTACTCTTGATTGATATTTTGAAAGTGAACTTTGATTTCAACTTTAACCTTAAATTGATTAGTTTGAAATATGATTAATATTCTTTTTATTTAAAATATGGTTAATTATTACATATTTAATAATTGCATTTGAATTTGATATTTATTGAATTTGTGTGTTTGCACATAATTGTTGTTTGATAAAACACTTAATGTTTTTTTTTGCCTTTTAGGACAGGGATTTTTTTTAATTCATGATGGATCAGATCCTCTTCTGAAACCAAGGATGGCGAGCTAAGAAAAAGGACAAGAACTCTGATCTTTGAATTGATTTATTTTGAATTAATTTGTCTCTCATTGTGTATTTGTAATTGTTTGTTGGGTTTTTTCCCCCCAAATCACTAATATACACCAAAACTAAAACATTGCTTCGTGTCTTCATTCACACCTCAGGCTCCTTAAAGAACCATCTTCTGATTCTGCTTTTGTAGCAGCAGTTAGCTGCATAGCCCATATCTGTTACATAACCATGTATGCACACAAACCTACATAGGGGAATTTCAGAGAACCAGTTAACCTAATATTGATGTTATAGGACTATAAAAAGAAGTTTGAAAACAAACTTCTTTTTCTGCATGCAAATTCCATGCAGAAAAACCCTGAGCTGAAATTCAAATCTACCATCTGCAACATGCATTGTTGCCTTGCAGCAGGGGCCAAAAATCATGTTGGCCCCTGGCAACTGAGCCAGAGAGACACTGAGAGTAACGGTGAAAGAGAGACTAATTAAGTGTTGCTGAATCTGTTCCATTCTGACACTAAATAGGACAACTTTAGTGCTTGAGAAAAATGACTTTTCCCAGTACAGGTTGCATAAAAAAAGTATTTTCCATTTATGAACATTTTTCTTAAACAATTATGAAAAATTTGAAGGCTATTTTGGATTACAATTCACATAACTGCTCATTTGATGCTGATGCGCAAGTATTTTCAACTATATGTACAGAGTACATAGAAGTGATTAAATTCCATCAATAAAGAAAACTCAAATCTCAGCTAAATGCCTCTTAATAAGATCGTCACTAATCTGTATGCACAAAACAACTATTGATGCACAGAACAAGACACAGTAAGCTCCATTAACTGAAGAATGTACATGACATATGATATGTTATATGTACAATAAATGGAAGTGCAAAGTCCATTTATTTCTGACCGTTTTCATTACACAAATCTTTGTTCTTGGTAACTAACATGTTTGCACCAAGCTTAGTTTCTGATTGATTTTCTTGGTTTCATTACGATTTGGCTCTATAGTTTAAAACTAAATTAAAATCTAAGCATAATCCATCTGTCATCCCACTATGCGTGCAATCTAACGACGCACTAAAGAGCAGCCTCTAAATCGATGCGATATCGATTGTGAGTTGTTAGTTTCATTTAAGCACCTTCGAATCACACAGAAATGTTTCACTGGATCTGAGCGAATTGTCATTCAGCAGAAAATCAGAGGACACCCGCTCCGCTCTGAGCCGTTTGAGATGCAAGGGTCATCTCAAATAAATTGATAGGAACTGGGATGAAATTGAGAGTGGAAGAAAGAAAAGCATGAGGACGAAATTGCGGCATTGTTCATCAAGGCGCCAGCTCACAGTGTGTCAACTCGTCCTCCATCTTTTCAATCTGCATAGTTATTAGTCTTTTTATTAATTTGAAATGCCAAAGTGAGGAATAAAGCATTGCTGAAATGTCACCCATTCACTGAGAATGATAAAATCACACCATCACCTCTTTTGGTAACGAACATTCTTCCTTAGCTGTGTTTTCATCCCAAGCTCTCTGGCTTCTCTCCCTTCTGAAGCGAAGCCTCTTTCACTCTTTCTCAGAGATCAATATGGCCTGACAGCATGATGGCTGGGTTTCCTAAGGGTAGGTGGGTCGCAACAGTTGCCTGTCATCTTGCTACTATTTATCTCTGTCACGTCTTGCTCCTTTGACTTAGTGCATGAGTACAGCAAAAATATAAAAGATATATTCCAAATCAGTCCAGATTTCTGACCTTTTCAAATTTAGGATTTTACAGTAAACAATAAATGGTAACATGCTTTCTACCTGATAACTAGTTTTCTATTTCATTATTACTATGTATTGTGTGTTCTCTGGTATATATTTTGCAAAAGCACACCCAATGTACAGTTTATCTGTCTCTGCAGATAAAAAGAGACATTATGAACTCCAGGTCTGCATATCTAAAACAACTTATCCAAACACCTTCTAAATTGACTTTACAGACACAGGTGGAGTTTAAACCACAGAAAAGGAAGTATTGTCGAGACAATGGCTACGAATGCAGCAACCTATCCCCTCCCCAAATAGGTTTCCAAGTAGATTTAGGTCTTTACTTTGATTAGACTGGTCTAATACATTAATATGCTTTGAGTTAAATCAATAAAATACCATCAAAATGTAGAAACATGCAAAAAGCTTGTTAGTACTTAAAAAGGGGGTTTGATTGCAAAAATCCTAATAAAGATTTTTCTTTTGATTATAATAATTTTCAACATCCCGTTTCAACAAATAAAAACAGACACCGCATTGTTTCTGTTATCCAAATGTCCCATCTAACTCAGATATGAAACAAACACATTGTTTAGATAAAATTGATTTTTGCCCTAAAAATACTAGGAGTATGCATGTTTTTGAGATTAATGTTAAAGTTAAATCAAAAAACATATATTTTTAATAGAGTCATGTAGTTTTGAAATAATTTATTTTCACTTGCAAGACCTAGAACACATAGAAGTATATTTGTGTTCTTACTTGAACACACAAGATTTGGAAATATGTGTTGCAATTAAAAGTAACTTTACCATCCGAGACATGAAGCATTAAGAATTAAGTTAACATTTTACAGTGAGAAAGCAACTTGTAGATCGAACAAAGAAACATTTGGTAAAATTTACCTTAAAAATAAATTGATGAAGCACATACTAATAATACTAAGACTAATAATGTGGCAATGCAAACAGATTCTCAGTGAGGAAACATGCATTTAAATGTTAATCTTTCCTTAAAAGGTCTTTATGTCAAAGCCCAAAGCCCATCACTTTCTTTTATATCTCCATGCATAATTCATCTTTCTTTGTATTTACAACCGTCAAAGAATTAACCTGTCACAGATCCCAGAGAAGAAATGTCGGCATATCTCTATCTGTCAACGGCTCACCTCATATAGAGCAGCGAACCCCGACGTGTTCAAACAAGACTTGGATATTATGCATCATCAGCTGACAGAAAACAGAAAGTGGGAAATTAAAAAGCCAAGAGACAAAGAAGGTGGCAGCAAGCGAAAGAATAAATGATGATTCTCCCCCCCGTCCTGGAGCCAGGGGACATGTTGCATGTCATCTCGGTGTCTTGGTACGCAGTGGTGCGGTGATGATGTGCTGGGCAGGGCCAGTTCACAACAGAGTCAAGGGCACCAAGGTGACGGCAAGTTAAACGCTCCAACTGTTCCCTGTCTCCAAACAAATACATGGATGAGTGAACCTCCCAGCGAGGAGAAAGGGTGCAGGGATCAAAGAGGGGCAATGACAGTTCCGCATTTAACCTCTGACCTGTTTGACATTTCAGCAGCATGAGGTAAACACACAGGTCATCATATAGATGCTCAGACTGGCTTGAGGTAAAATTTGTGAAAGATTACACTGCCCTGGAAATATATTTATACCTGTTAAACTTTTCATATTTAGTTGTGTTGCCACCTAAAAAAAGAAATATATTTCATTTGTTAGTTTTTTTTTTGTTGTTGTTGACCAAATTAGTACTTAACTGTCCTGTGAAAGATGTGCCAAATTCAATCGCAAGTCCATTGATGTCCATCTTTACCAGCTTTAAGCATTCAAAAACCAACGTTTTTGCCCATTCTCTCCTTTGCAAAATAGTGGGAGATTTCCTGAATAACGTGAAACATCAGCTTCCAATTAGATTTGGGTCTGGGCTTTGACTGAGCCAAGCCTCACACATCCTTCCATTTAATCTGACTTGCTCCACTGTCAACCCAGAGCATGAAGCCGTCACCAACATGTTTCAGGGTGGGGATGGTGAGTTCAGGGTTGCAGTTTTTGCTTTCCTTCAAACATGGAAATTTGCACGTAAGGCACAAAGTTAAATTTTAGTTTCATCTAAACAGAACACCTTCTTCAACATGATTGCCGTGTTTCCTATATGGCTTTTCATGCGAACAGAAGTTCTTATTACTTTAAATTTGCTACTCTCCTGAAATTTTTTTAAAATTTGTAGAGAGCACCACTAATAGGTTGGAATAATGGTTTAATAATCTGCCTATCTTAATATTTTACCTAGATACAGTTTAACTATATCCCTGTGTCCTTTACTATTCTTCAAACAGATATACAAGGTTTTATTTACTACCTCTTGGGCTACAATTTTATGATTTGTAAAATCGTAAAATTTTACAAATCGTACATTTTTACAAATTTTACACACTTGTAAAAATTTTTTACAAATTTGTTATACCTATTTATTTATTAGGTATAAATACTTATTTATTAGGTATTTCTAATAATACCTACTAATTAGGTATTATTAGAAAATAATACCTATTTTCTAAAGGTATTGTTTATCTTTAGAAAATACTTTCATATTTTCTAAAGGTAAAATATAAAACAAAATGAACTGTTTGGTTATGAAGTAACCAAAAGATTTTAGTAATTTTGCAAGGCACTGCAAACTCTAGTAGTTTTTTATATATGAAAGGGGAAATGAATTAGCTGGGGAGCAATTTTCAACAGAACTATGGTTTCTAAACAAGAGAGCTTGACGAATGTGACCAATCCTTCCATGTATTATCATCTGAGCAAATTAGTCAACCCGTCTCCTGAAAATGATCTTCTTATGCAATAAAGAAGCAATAACAGTCCCATTCTGGTTTGAGCTGGAAAGTCAATTTTTGTGTATTTCTTTCTTTTAAGCCCTGCTCTGATTCTCTCCGACAAGAATGTATCATTGTTGCAAGTGTTTGGTATCTAAAACGTTGTTTGGGTTTCGACTGCTGCACAGCTGCCTCATGGCCAGAAATAGAAGTTCAGATGCAGTCTCCCCTGAACTTTTCAAAAAACATTTAAAATGGTTGACGTCTTCAAAAACTGAGAGCATGATTGACATTTTCTGAGACAAGTGTGATAAAATCAATCTAAAAAGAAAATTAAACCATTGCAACAATCTACAATGTGATCTATGGAGGTACACAAATATTCAAAACCAAAATCTGATGCAATGGTTCAGAACCACCAGGAGCTTGGAAATGATGGTTGACCTCTGGAAAACACGGCCCTCACTGCTTTCCTTAACTTTTCTCAATAACAATAGCTGCATTTCCATTGACCTGAAAATGGCACAAATTGAAATTATGAAAATAAAGTAGCATAATGGAAACACAGCAATTAAAAAAAAAATCAATATGGTTTTTTGCGCAACAATGAGATGGTATTTCAGTTGTACTGAAATTGTTTTTTCACAAAGCTTCAACGGAAACACCTATTTGCATCACCTTGCTTTGGAAAGAAACTGTGATGGGCAACATACCACACAGCAATTTGTTTCCATAACCAAATGTAACTGGCAGAGCTCATACATAACATACATTCAGCAAATTTAGCACTTCTGTCAGCAAAGCTTCCAACCATTTTCTATGGTTTATAATCTATCTGTGCCTCTAAAGTCTATTTAGAAGATGCTAACATTAGTCGTTGTTGTCACGTAAGACAAAGACCGAAAGTTCACAATGACTCCTGGTATTGTCAGAGATGAGTCGTCTGCACAGACGGCCAGTAATGTGTCGTCTCCAAGGATCTTCGGGGAGCCATCGTTTCGCTTTCACATCTACAGAAACAGCAAGAGATGGTGGAGTGAACTGGCAGCTACTTCTCTTCTCATCTATTCTCAGATAAGTGAGTAAAGTTTGAAAGAATTATATGAATTTATTTGGTTTCATCCAGAGTAGCTGTCATAAGCATGATTACTTATACAGCCTTAGCAATGTTTACACAACTCCCTCAGTGACGTGAGTCAATGTGGCAGTGAGTTATGGGAAACACATGGGAGGATGATGCCTGGCTTTCAGCTCCCATTCATTCATTCATTCATTCATTCAGTCTAGTTTCACAACTATAATGCAGGAAGGAACCAGTGTGATAACTGCTTTGCCTATACGCATCCATGTGTGTCTAATTAGACTTTTGTTAATAATGACCATTTAAATATCTATTTTAATTACTTGCGACCAAACGATGATGAATGAGTTACATTTAACAGAAAAGTTGAAAAGTGCATAGCACACCCAGTTTATTGGGTACTTTTTAGTTAAGTTGTACTTTTGAGCTACGGACTGTATAGATGTATAGATCAGATGCGCAGCAGTGCAGATCAAAACTATAATGTTATTACAGGTACTTTACGAAGGGGTTTATGGAGTTGAGGAGAACAAGTATTATGAACTGTGGCTGAAGGCCTTCATCTGAAAAAAAGAGCAAATAAACAAATCAAATAGGTTTTCGAATGGAGATTAACTCCTCTCTTAGTGTTCATCTTAAGTTAGTACACAAAGTACCCTCAAGGTATGGTTAGTGTTTTATGTCGTTTTTAGAACATTACACTGTAAACTCTGTGCCTTGCAAAAAGTGCATCCCCATTCATTAATAGAGTTATAAGGGAACATGTTCATGTGGCTAACGATCATAGACTATGCTTCACTTGCTCCTCTTCTCCTTCCAGACATGATTTGCGATCTTACAGTTTCTGTTTCTGCTCTGAACACCACCAGTCCCAAACTACTACTTTCCGTCCATCCAAGTTGTAGAATTAGTCGATCTTGGAATAAAATAGAATAAAAAATGTTCCTTGCATATCTCTTAGTTTCATATTTTCTAAAGAGTGAAAAATTTGCTCATCTGAACGAATCATTCGAGTGACCGAACTGCTGCAAGTCACCAACCGATTTGTTCATTCCTCAGATCAGATGAGGTCAGCGCCAGAGTGCCGGTCAAGTAGGAGTTTTGCATTCTGAGAATGTATGAAAAAGAAAGCCGTACCATGATGTAGTTGCCTGACATTGTTGACAAACAACAAAAAAGGGTTCTGGGTTGAAATTCAGGCCTTTCTCTATGGACTTGGCTTGTCCTCTTTGTTCATGCATGAATTCTTACCAGGTACTCAGGCTTTCAGCCAAAGTCCAAATTTATGTACTTATATTTAAGCTAATTGAAATGATACCTCATTAGAGAAACATTTTAGTCATTTAGGAAACATTTCTGAGCACAATGTATTTTAGTTATGCATGCTATTATTTTATAATGCACTACTTAAAACGGTAAAACATGGAAAATTATGCTTTTTTATGACTAAACAACCTCTAAGCAAATGATGTTGAAGATTCTGACTCTTATGCATTTCTTTCTTTTTCCATACAAGTTATTTTATTTGAGATATTTTTATCTCATAAAATACATTATGATATAAACCTGACTAACCTGAAAAGTCAGAAATACTGAAGAAATTGCCAACATTTAATCACTAATCCTCAGCCAACCCAGAATAATAAGGAAAGCCCACGCACACACACACACGCCCACATACACACACACACACACACACACACACACACACACACACACACACACACACACACACACACACACACACACGCACGCACACACACAAGCCCACATACACACACACAGACCTTCTCAAATAGTATTTTTGACACAAGCAATAAAATAACAAAAATCTGAATTCTTGCTCAATATTTTCACAATGTATTATACAAACAGCTGATGCAATGTCACGTAATTACCTTCTTGTGTTTTTACTAAGTGATGCAACAGCTAAAGAGATTTTACCATAATACACTTATATTGATTAGAATAACTGTTTAAACCAGTTGAAAACGTAATGCCTCGCAAATGTATTCACACCCCTTTTGTCACATTATAACCACAAACTTTAATGTATTTAGGTGGGAATTTTTGTATGTGTAAAACTCCGAGTGGTGCCTGTGCTCAGCCTCCCTGATGCCATACTTTATATCCATCTTCCACTGGAAACACGGCTGCAAGGCTCTAGGCATATGTTCATTTACTTATCATGACCATATGACATGGAAAGAACAAAAAAACATCAAATAAGAACAAAATGTAGCAACGGCAGAAAAATTTGCAATGGAAACCCAGCACCACTAAGAGTAGCAAAGTCACGACAATATTTTAGCACATTTTGCTCAAGTCAAACATAAGTAAACACAGAAAATAAAACTTCCACCTATTCTTCTTGGGTGAAGGGCGATCTTCAGTTTTGCCATTGATTCTCATTTGTCTGGACTTTGGCTAATCTACTCTGACACTTCAGTAATGTTTAAACAACTGCTTTGTGTCTCAACCTCTATATTAGAGGTTCTACCGGTGAACCTCTAGCGTTTTCTGCTGTGTTGAACAGTTATTTGCTTTAAATCAGCCCTGTACTTAGTTCAATTTGGTATCCTATTCTCTCAAGACTGACTTCTCTTTGCCTCCTCAAGAAAAGCATGCCCAGAGCATGATATTGCTCTGTATATTATTTTACCTAGCGGTATCAGAGTAAAGGGGTGTAATTGCAAATGCATGTCAAATTATTCAGGACTGTATCCGCTAAAAATGCAAAAAACCTTGTACCTTTTTATGTCATCTTAACAGTTATGCCCTGTTTTTTGTTATTAAACTATCTGACTAATTATAAATGAAACAATATCTTAATTGTAATCACCAAAAAAATTTAGAAAAACAGGAAAAAGAAGAAAGAAAATTGTTCTAAAAGCATCCAGCTGGATGAGTAAAATTAGGAGGAAAAGGTCTTCATAAACTTGGCAACAGTATTCAGCTCTGTTTTGCTCATCCTGCTCCTTGTGTTGCGTTAATGTTGCACATTCAGATAAATATACTGGGATGATGAAGGTTACACAGCTTGTTTTGACACAAGGCTCCAAAGAATATCACACATGAATACACCAGACTAACTCCTTTTTCATCCTACGGTGGCATTAAATGTCTCAATGCCATCTGGTGCAGCGAAAATAAAAAATAAAAGTTTAACTTTTAAGGAAGACCATCCTAATTGGTAAATGTTTACTTGCTGCAGCTCTCAGTGGGCAGGCACACAGCTTCTAATGAGTCATTAAAGCCTATGGGCTCTTTAAGCTTACTTTAAGTGTGTTTCCAAACAAACTCAACCCGGGGATGAACTGTTGATAATAGCTTGTAAAGGCCGAAACACAGCACTGAGTGATCAAGCACGCACACAAGTACAATTACCCTTTTCCTACTGTTGTGTGTGTGTGTGTGTGTGTGTGTGTGTTTTAGCAATTCTCACTTTGTAAGATCTATTTTCCAACAATTACTGCATTGTGAGGACTCATTATGGGGCAGAAAGCCTGGGCCCCTTAAAGAGAAGTTCTTTTTGTTGGGGTATGGGTTGGGTTTAGAACTGAGATGGGAGTTGAGTTTAGGTTATGAGAAGAGTCAGGGTTAAGCTATAGGAATGACTGAAAAATGAATGGAGGCCACTGCTGAGTCCTACAGTGAAAGTAAAAAGATAT
>CAEGAF010161806.1:0-26762 GCA_903067075.1 Micropoecilia bifurca | reverse complement strand
GGGGGGGGGTGGGTTTTTTTTTTTAATAAAAAAAAAAAAATAAAACAAATAAAAAAAAAAAAAAAAAAAAAGTTAAAAAAAAAAAAAAATATAGTAAAAAAAAAAAAAAAAAGAAACATAGTATAGTAAAAAAAATGCTCTTACCTGAAAATTTCTCTTGGCCACAAAATAACGCATTTTCTGTATGACACGAATGGCTTTTCGGTGCGACTCCGTCAATCTGTGACAACATGTTTTAAAACTGTTTAGCTTCTTAGTTCTAATATCTCAACACACCTCGTGAGTGGATGCATCACACAAAAATTTCCTGCACAAAACATTAAATTAAAGCCGGATCCTCTGTGCTTTTCCTTTGATTTTTCTTCAGGGAAATAGGTATCACAAAAAAAACAAAGAAAAGATGAACGTTATGCCAAAACTCATCAAGTTAGAGAAAAATATCAAGCATGCTCTTCTTCCCTGTACTGTCTACATCAAAGCTTCTCCCTCATTACCTTGCTTCCTTTTGGTGTTACCAAGGTGATGAACAGTGAGAACAAAGGCAGGTGAAAAATAGTAAAAAGCCCAGAGTGATTGTGAGACAGTTAGCCTGCATTATTAGGTTGTGGGAATTATTGAAAAGCTGTTACTTATCAGTGTTCATTACTCTGTGAAAGCAGTGAGTTGGGATGTGTGGTGGGAGAGCTGTGCATGTTTTGTTGAGTTGGATTTGCTGTAGAACAAGGTCTTTAAGAGCTTCATTATGGACTTTTAAAAGGCTGGATTTTCACATCTGGCTATAATAACATTTGGTCAAATTAACATAGAGAACTGTCAATAATTTAATCTCTGAGCTATTATAGAAACCATTTCCATCATAAAAAGGAATATGGGTTATTGATATAATGAAAGCCCAGGCAGAGAATCCAATTTTCTATTAATTTAGTAGGCAGATATTGAAATGCTTTCAAAGTGCCATCTGAACAGTAAAGGCATTTCTCTCTAATGAATTTTGTGATATGAACTTATTAAGCCAAGATTAAGAACATCGTCATCCTTAAAGAAGTAGTTCAATAGTTCAGGTTGTTCAATAGATCTCAACAACCTTGCAGAGATTGTTATTGATGGCTATTGATTTATCTTGTGATAAATGTGAAATTAAAATAAGAACTAATTTCTTTGTATTTATTGCATGTTTGCCCCTCCTCCCCCCACAGTCTAATCAACTTCAGTCATTAGGAATTTGTCTAATGGAGTACTCAAATTTAAAAGTGTATATAAAATGATAAGTGATAAAAAGAAATAAGCAGTTTTTTTAGCGAATTACATAGCTTCATTTTTTAGGTAAAATTATCCAATAGGTATTTAATATGTTTAAAAGCAACGATATTCGATCATGACAAGTGCCTAGCCTTAACTAAACCTAATATTTAATATTATATACAATGCTTCTTGAGAACAAGTGGAATACTAGGAATACTCCAAAGTAGAATAAGCATCAAATACTTCTACATCTTAGATTATTTAGGTTATTAATGCAGCATCTAAATCAGTGTCGCACCACAAACAAGCTGCAGTGCATGGAAATAGTTCATGTATGTGAAATTCTAATATGTCAGGAGAGAAAAGGTTGATTTTACCTTTATGTTATTGTCTCTTTTTTCTATTTCTTTAGATTTAAGGATCAACTGAGTATCTTGGAAACTGCTCATTTCTCTCAGAGTTCCCTCAGGTGGTCCGGATTATTAACAGATGTTATCACAAATGTCATCAGTTTAGCTTTCAGTTTCAAGCTTCTGCTATTCTAAGGTAAGTGAAGGATCTGCAAATAGTGTGAGATTAAGCAAAAATGATCCCGTCACTGCTGGGATTCATAACGCACAGACATATCAGTTTTGTATGAATGGCACATATGTGCCATATAAATTATTTGAGAGAGCTGTGGTGCTCATGTGGCAACATTTTTTGACTTGTCTAAAAAAATCCACAGCAACCTGGTTTATCTAGTGATCAAGCGATGACTGCTACAGTGTCAAATGCCTACTAGAGATGCTGGAGCCTTAGATTTCTATGACATTGTGTCTTCTTCAGCATCGAAGCAAAAAAGGCAGCTATACAACAGTTTGACAAGGATGTTACAGTACATCACTAGGGGCAACAGTTACATCTTCCTTTTTCTTACTTGGATAAAAAAGAAAACAGGGATTTATCTATAGGCTATGCTTCACACAACACAGGCTTTTGATCATGATGCCGTAGTTCATGAGATCAAAAACTGAATCTCTTTCATCTTTTCCAAGGAACAACGAGAGAGTGCTAACTAAATTACTGCAGATGGAACATTAAGATTGAATGGAAAAGCGAGACTTTATAACTACAACAAGAAAGTTGAAACATCGACAGAGCTGTAAATTGCTACTTGAATGAATTAAACATTAATTTTCCTGAACATCGTCAAAAAGTCACAATTATCTCCCAAGACCACAATGAAATAAAGTAATATGTTAGAAGTTTAGGGGAACTTCGTAGCTTTCTCTGATGGGGTTGCAATAAATGTGAACAAATTATGGCTGTGTTTTATATATATATATATATATATATATATATATATATATATAGACATTTTGGAAATGTATGCTGGAACTAAAAGAACCCAATAAGGATTTCTTTGTAAGACAATATAAGAAGATATAAAGCTTTGTTTTGAACATTGCAAAATACAGACAAAGATATTTACATGAAATACTATAACAACTACTACTAGTAATAGTAATAATTCGATTCCTATGACATTGGAATCTCATATGAATCTAATGACAAATTAGATTCTGAATTATAATTTATTACATTTTTACTTCTTGCACTTTTCTTGACATCAAGTTATTTTACTTTGAGTATATGTCGGTGTATTTTTGTTTTGTTTCTAGAAAAAGTAATGTTAAAACGCTCAGTAGCCCAGAGGTCTTTGATTTCAAAATCATGCTGTACTGTGATATTAACTGAAATAAATGTGAATCCTTTTTAGATCAATGCATTGCAAGAATCCTTGAAATTTCTGTAAGAGACTTAGCAGAGCTTTTCTTCCTCTTATGTACTGAGCTTACACAATATGGACATTTTGGAAATGTATGTTGGAACTAAAAAGAACCCAATAAGGATTTATTTTTCACTGTGTTCTCTCACCACAATTACTAGAAATAGTAGTTTGCCTCATAATGATTCAATTTAGCATGGGATTTGATGTGGCGTTGCTCTGTGAGAACAGCTGGTTACGTATTTTGGAGCCAGCAGAGCAGAGTTATCGTGCCAACAACACGGCTGTGTGCAGTTCTCACTCTGCATCATTACACCACCATTTAGAATGTGAATCCCACGGGTCAGAACTGTCGCTCCATTTGTTTCACTTACGGTGCATCTACATTATACTGCCTTTACTTAACACTCACTTCCTTATATCAGTGGCAGTCTCTAGCTGTGTAAGTGCCTCAAAAAACACCAGGGATTCTCTCTAGCACACAATCATGAGCCCATTGGGGTTGGCATAATGCAAAGGTTAATTACAAACAGCATAAAAAAAAATAAAATACAAGCAGACCATCTTTTGCCGGTTCATGCTTAAGATTCACTCACACAACACTGATTAACGCTGTGTGGTTTGATCTAATGCAATAACATTGCAACAGAGTGATGGTGACTCACTGTGATACTGTGCTGGCTGGAGCCAAATCACTTTCTCGCTCAAACTCCAGCTCTAGGTCGTCAGCAAAGCTGCAGTTTCTTGGCAGTGCAATGGGGGACTGGGTATCCATTAGGCTGGGGCCTCTTTTTACTGTAAATTCACAAAAAACAAGTTGATTGTCGTTAATCGGGGAACATCTTCTGTACTAGCTTTGCTCAGCTTTCAAAGCAGATCAGATACAGGTGTATTTATACACATGTTTCAGTATTTTTTTGATATTTTGTTAAGAGATCTTCATGTGATGTTCCACTTGTAATGACAAAAAATGTGTTTGTATTTGCAAAAAAGGTACATAAAGGCAACAAGATCAAAAATGAAAGACAAAGAAAAACATTTACAGCACATTTGTAAAATCCCAAATGATCTGGGAAGGGATCTGTTCATTGTGACAAAATCATGACTACATGTGACCTTGCGTGTTTAGAGCAGAGCGCTGCTTTGCATTGTTCCAGAACTGGAACTGAGAAATAAGATCTAGTTAAAAAAAAAAAAAAAGGCAGTGACACCTCTAATCTCTGTTTGCCTTACACTCTTGTCACACTAATGCATATCTCCCTTGTGTTTGAATGACATATCTATCTTTAAGGAACAATAAATCACCTGAATAAAGCCATTATTTAGCCAGAAACATCTCAGTGACATACAGCATCTCAAAACAAGAAATCCTGGACATAAATTAAAACAATTTCAGTGAAGACAGAAAACAACTTTCCAGCTTTTCTTCCCTACAGACATTATAGCACACAATTTTATCACCAGCTAAGTAAAAAAATGAAATAAAATCTAATGTTTTTGGGAATGTGGAAAAAAATGTCAACATCAACACCAAAACTCTGAGAAGTCATGTATATACTAGACATGCGATTCTGATGAAGAATTTATGCAAGGTGTTCTTGAATCTATAATCACATTATTTGATCTCGTTATGTGCTATGCAGACTCTCTGTCTGCATTAATAAATATTTATTCTCCATCGACAGCAGACATTTAAATAAGCTCCAACTGACACACCAACTTTCTGATTAATGTCGCTCGGAATTATTTGACAATGTGAGGCTCCACGTAAACGGTCTCAACTCCATTAAACTTGCATCTTAAAACTATCAAGTATGAAAAAAAAAAATATATAATAATATAATGTCATTTGGCAGCATTTGGCATCTGCTGCATCAGGATGCAGCAATTTATGTAAACTTTGCTACCGACATCCCAATATACATGCACTATAAAAAACAAGATGTACATAAGATGTAGCACATAAGATGTAGCACATAAGATGTAGCACATAAGATGTAGCAAGCATGTTTTGCATGTAACAACTTCATGTTCTATAAGATCTATTCTTCTTGTCTGCTCTTCTGTCTTCTTTTTGAAAATTAACAACCTTTTAACTGACAAGATTTGAGAGAGATTTTCAGCTCCACATCTACATTCCGCATTTTAAGAACAAAATGTTCAAAAGGGGTTTGAATTACATTTATAACTCATATCTGAATAAATTGTAAGAGTTGTCAGTTGTACTGAAAACCCATCCTGCATATCAACAAGTTTAGAATCCCATCAGTGCATATCAGTGCTGATCAATCAGTATGTTCTGCTACAATATGTAACAATACAGGAAAGTTTCAGGTGAAACCCTGTAATACTACTATTACTACTGATGATAACAATATACTTTAATTACAGTCATCAAAAAAAAAATCTCAAATAATAAAAATAACATACAAAATGTGTTATGTAGGTATAAAACTAATATATTATATAGGTACCATTCAAAAAAGGGAAATGCCAGCTTATTTAAAAATGTCTATAAATTGAATTTGTAGCAGTAAAGAAAAGTTGTGTTTTTGATCTTCTGCTGACTGGTTTCCTCAGTAATTGGATTTTCTGACTGGATCTGCTGGGGATACTTTATTGTTCTGGACTTTTCCTCAGGGTTCTTCCAGAATGGTTGTGTGTAGGAACTAATCTGGCATGTCAAATGAGGTATTTGATGGAGTTCATGATATCACATATCCCATCAAGATATCTAGGTTCTGTTAATTAAAAACTGTCCTATTTTATGAATATCTCGCACTAAGTTGGATGCACTATTCGACAGCTCCAACTTAATTTTAAGAATCTGATGCTATAGAAAGGGGAAAGCAATTTTATTTCCATCTGCTACCTACCATCAAATAATGCTGGAAATTGATCTTTTTCAACTCATATAGCTCTCATTTGAAAGAAGAAGTCATTGAGAGCTGTACACATACAGCTAATTCAATAACGACATATGATAAACATTACCTCAGTTAATCTGTTGATTTAGATACCAAACATTTCCCAAATACCAGCACAAAATACAAGTGTGTAATATTTAAAGCAAGTTATTGGAAGAAAAAACAAATTTAACAGTGACTATGCTCAACTGTGTAAAAATCATCATGTTTGTATGAAGCCTTCACTCTCCTTGGCCTTTTGCCATGCTGCACCACATCTCTGCAGCAGCCCAGAAGAAAAAAGACACACACACACACACACACACACACACACACACACACACACACACACACACACACACACACACACACACACACACACCACACGCACAAACACTGACTCTTTAAGTGTTTCTTTCTATTTTTTCCCCCCTTTTTCTCCATGTTTCACGGCCACCACAGTTTGGGAGTAGGTGGACGGCATTCAGCTACTTTCAATTTCCCGTTTGCACTCTGAGATGACACCAAATCATGCATACTAGACCTTACGTCAACCTCAGTATTCAGATCAAAAGCTTCTCTGCAAATAGTCATTACAGAAATTATTTCTGCAAAAAAAATATTAATTTCATGCAATATTTTTTGTCTTTTCCAGTAATTTAATGTAGAATGTAAAATTCTAGGAATGTTTGCAGTCAAAGAGTAAACAACAAAGTAACATTTTTTTTAAGCTTATTTTCCTCCTAAACACTAAGCCTGTCAGTATGTCTTAAGGGTTCAGTACATATGAGAAACCCTACTGAGAGTAAAGCACATCTTTCTCTTTGATGAAGCCTAACATATAACAGTTTTATCATAATAATTGGTCACGTGGGCTTGTCATTTTTGTGGGAAATAGAAACACAAAATAATTAGTCGAGTATTAATTAATGCAGAGCTCTGACTGTTGCTGAGGAAGGCTGCAAAGAAACACATTGATTATTCAACTAAGAGCAACCACACCAGTTAGAGAAGTGTGACACAACAGGTTCATGATTTTTGATGTGTGAAGAATAAAATGCTGTGAAGTGCCTCTGATTTAGCTGAGTTTGAAATGGAAATGGCCTAATTGTGCTGAAAGCTAAAACAAACGTAACTTGACATGCTCTTTCCTCTTGACAAACAAATTTTAATTCTCATTTAAAGAGTCAAGAAAAATGCATAATCTGCTTGTCAAGGGGTTGTGTTAGAGTCCTTAACATGCAGAGTTTTTTTTTTTTAATTATTCTCAGAAATAAAGACAAATGGGTCAAGTGAACCCACCAACCCATGTCTCCACAGAGGCGTCATTGATGATGATGAATGTGAAAGGAAATATAAAAAGTTACCTGGGGGTGATGAACTGAACTGCAGAGATGACAATGACGTCCATGACTGCTGGTGGTCTAAGGCACACACAAACAGGAGCATAACTGCAACTGTGTTGCTTAAAAATACAGCATTGGCTGCGCATTTCAATTTTTCTATTAGTGGTATAAATAAGAAAAGGGAAAGCAGTCAAAACCAAAAGAAGAGGACAACATGCAGAACATAGACACTAACAGCAGCTCACCACATCCTCCAAGTGGCTGGCTTCCTGCCAAATGAGATACACAAACATAACAGCAGAAGTGTGAAGAAAGAAAAGAGTAAGAGAATGGGACAATCAGAAATACATTTAGCAAAAAAAAAAACAAGTAATACAGAAAAAAGAAAAAGGTGCCTCAACTCTGCATGATCAATTCTTAGTACAGTCATAGAAATGAAAGAAAAAAATTATACCATTGATGAAATACATTTTCCATCAATATTTCCTGAACCAAATTGTACACAAAAATAACCTTAGATGGAAATATTAATGAGATAAATATAAACAGAATATATTACTGCAGTTAGCTAATAAAATATAGTTTCACATTTTACTGCTTTATTCATATTCTTTTGAATTGAGCATCAGTTTGATATCTTGACAACTGACAGAATGTGAAATTATACATATCTATGCTGCTATTAAACAAAAAAGCCTATGCAAAATACCCTAAAAGGGCCCTGCTAGCAGAGAGCCATGGGAGATTCTGTCATCATCCAGTCAGCATCCATCCTCACACAGCAGTGGTCATTTAGACATTGCATTAAAGTTAAAAGCAGCATGCTATAGATGTTAGACATAGAGCCTGACCTCTTGCATCAATTTGGCTTCTTATCAAAGACACTGATTCACTGTGAACATTCAGTCAGCATATACATCTGTACAACAGGGAATATTAAATTCTACTGTTTCACAAAGAACTGAGTGCAAAGCAAAAACCATTTGCAGCTTCACGCCTGTGTTGGTGCCGCAGTCAGACATCTAAGCAGCTTTTCATGTTAGCGCCTGGCATAAAAGAAAAAGGTCGCCAGCTAGGCACCACAAAGAGCATCATCCAATTAGGTGTTACATGCTATGGACGTGCTAAAAGTATCCATATTTATCTGCTTTTGAAACAGACAGTCCCCTCTAATATCTTATTTTATTCGTCTGTGAAGAGACCCATCCATTAATTCCCTGTATGTGGGTTTGTGAATAATGAAGGTAATGTTTCACTTTTTCCTTTTGGATCTTTTTAAGAGAGAGAAGAACTTCTTCAAAACATGATAAGAATGTCCATCCGTACATCTGTTAGAAAATCAACAAACTGGAAACAAAAATCACTTCAAAAGGTCATTCAAAGTGAACAGTGTTTAGTGAACTGTGTCTTAAACTTTGTTAATCTTTTGAAATATAAACTGCTTGAAACAAAAACATCAGCAATAAAGAAATCCAGAATTGAATGTCTAAGAGGAATGGGGGAAACATTTCGCTTTCAAAACTGCAAATGGAATTAGGTTATTGTCTAAATGCCAAAAATGATGTTTAAAAACTAAAAAAATGAGGTGATGAAATTCAGATGTAAAAATGTCTCTCTAGTGAAAGGGAGACCAAAAAATAAAACATTAGTGTTTGTGTATAAAAACATTTCATATGAAGTGCAAGTTATATATGAAAAAACTGTATTTATGACTTTTGTAAATCATGACTTACTGAAAATTTTATGTTCTTATAGATATTCAAATTGATATTCAAATTAGTTACCTAATCCTCAGGTAATTATAATAGTAAGAACAGTCAAAATAATATTGCTAAACATAATTAGTGGAACTGCACGCCTATGATTTGCTTAAAATGTTCAAATTCTTATTGATAGAAAAAATAAAACTACATTTAGGTTTTGTGCCAATATTAAATGGTATTTAAAACTGTTCATAATTTCCTCCACAATGACTAAAGCCCCAGTTGCACATAAACAAAATAGCCCTAGAAAATGATGCTGCCACCACCATGCTTCATTGAGGGTTTCTTGGTGTAAATTGTGTTTTTTTATGTCCTGTTTTAGTACCTGTGCCAACAGTGCTGTAAACATCTGAACTTAGCTCCCTTCCGCTGTCAAATACAGAGTCACAGGTGATGCTGGGGACAGTGGGAGAAGCTGGACCATTGTCCTTGTCAGTACTCTTCAGCTTCCTCCTCATCTTCACCTGCACAAGAAAAAAAAATGTGTTTCTCTGACATTTAAATGACAAAACCCCAAAACAAAGTTAACCTTGTGTCAAAAAATAAGCTATTTGGTCATTTTGCTTATGTACTAATGACATTTCTGACCCCTAGAACAAAAACACTCACAGTAGTAATAACTTTTGGAAAAAAAAAAAAAAAAAAAAAAAAAAAAAAAAGATCAGCCATAACATTAAAACCATTGACAGATATAGTGAGCCTGCTATATCTTGTTGCAGTGGAAAGGATGCTTAGTCAACACTTATTTTTTTCACTTAAACATTTTTGAAGATAAGTCACACCTCTGACTTTTACAGTACTCGCCTAAAGCAGTTGTAACCCCCTATCGTCCCGCTCAGCAGGACATCAAGGAGACATGTGAAAGTGCTTAATAGCTTAGTCTGATGGGATCTAATGACAGAAGCTGTAAGTAACACATTCACTGAGTACCGACCCAGGCGCCCCAGGCAAAAAAGATCTATAGAACAAAACACTTTGTGACCCATCCAGATCTTCTTTTGACACGTTATTGCTAGTCAGAAAAATTATGGTCATAAAAGGAAGAAAAAGCAGGAAAAAAATCATCAGCATTTGGCTGATCAGCAAGTGGATATATAGTTGTGAATGTCAAATTATTTTGTAAGAAAAAAGCAAAGTATCAAAGCAAAGACAAGTTGAATGTTATTGAGTGAATTAATATCAATAGTTTTCTTCACCTAAAAAAACAACACTATTTTGTATCTACTGAGTATATCTCTATGTAACAATAAGACCTGCTTGATGAGATTAAATAAATAATTAAGACAAAAAAGCAAAACCAGAACAATCCAACATAGAAACATGTTTTCTCTGTCTTTTTGAAATCTATACAAACATTGCTCCCTTACAAGCACCTACCTCAAGAAAAAGAATTAAATGTCACAAGTCATCAGCGTAATCCAGTATGACTTTTTTTTTAATCCAAGCCACAAGAAATGGAATGTATGACACAGTTTGAAGAGTATCAAGGGATTTGAATTACTCAGTATTTTTATTCAACCCCCTGAAGTCTATGTAATGTAGTTGGTGATGGTGCTCTACTTGCTGTCCTATTTCTTTATCTTATTTCACAGCACAGAAAAATATTCATGAAGTAAAATAAAAACATTCCGCAAAAAAAAAAAGAGATACACCTGAACTGGTCTTAATTCACAATCCCCAGCATTCCAGGGTTATTCCCTTCAAACTGCATTATTTGACTTTGTGTATCTGAAATTATGGTAGGAAGTGAAGAGGAGTGAAATCCTTAAAATGATTACTAACCGATTTTTTCTGCTTCGGGCTGTAAAGAGAGGAGGCAGGGATGTTGGATTTCTTTCTCAAAAACAGCTTGAATGTAGCAGAATCAAAGTTATCCACTGCGAAACATCTCCACGATGTCTGTGGAGGCATGGAAATAGAAATGTATTGGAATGATTGATACATTTCATCTTTGACCATATTTTTTTTTAAAAAGACAGAAAAAGTTGCAGGAAAGTTTCCTGTCAGTAATAAAAGTTGGGCTCTGAGACCACTCAGTCCCCCAGCTTTTCTGAGGTTTCCTTTGAGTTTTTTTTAAATACCTGTATGAGACAGGCAGCTGCAGGAATCTGCCTGTTGAAGTGTTTCTGTCTTTGCTTTTGCTGCACCTTCAGGGCAAAGCCAGAACCTAAAATTCCCTGTGAACAACAACAGAGTGATTTTTGTTTTCCTTGTTGCTTATTAATTCCATTTTAATCCCACAGATATGAGCATGAATGTGGGCCAAAAACCGAGAAAACATGAAATGTTTATTGGAAAAACATTTCATTTTCCTAGTCATGCAAACACTGATACAAAAAAGAACACAAACGTGGATTTAAACACTTTTGTAACAGTGTTTTTTTTACCTTTTAGAGACTTGACAACGACTAAAATAATTACTGACAAAATTGATTCATTTATATAATCTCAACTTAATAGTTCTTTTAAAGAAAAAAGAAAATCCGGCCCTGCAAGGATAAGAATGTGTAGGCAATGGATGGATGGATGGATGGATGGATGGATAAATGGATGGATGGATGGATGGATGGATGGATGGATGGATGGATGGATGGATGGATGGATGGATGGATGGATATAGAATTATGACCTGATGTTGCCACCAAGCGGAGTAATCCACTCACAATGAATTTTAAGGAAATCAGTAAAATTATGGGAAAAGGTTAATGAAAGTTATGGGCAGAAATTTGCCATGGCGGAAATGTATTAAATAATTTGGGGGAAAGTCCTAAGATTCAGTGGTTCCTCTTTATACCACCAGAGGATTAGTTATTTCCATCATTTTTTTCCTATTGTATACAACTCAGGTATTTTTACTTTCTTGCTTTTGAAACTAATTATGCCAGGGATGAGGTGAGAAGCAGATATGAAGGTAGATGTGCTTGTGATCACCTAGCCTCCATAAAAGAGGCTAGGTGATCAATAAGAGCACTGGAAAATTCAAAAATGTAAAAATAAATCTGTAACAATTGTCATCTGACATACTGACATGTTTCTGTTAGTTGCTTTGCCTTTTATGGTTTTTTGCATATTATATTCTTCATGTGTTTAATACTTAATCCATGTGTTATTAAAAACATTTTACCCAAGCCTTAATTTGTGAATTATTTTTGCTTGATTCTTTTTTAAATGTGGATAGTTTGGAGTTACTTACTTCAGACGCTGTACATGAACAGAAATTGTCCTTAAAATTCCTGGGATTTAGAAACATGGCTGTGTTATATAAATAATTCATGGTCATAAAGGGTCAGCAACCAGTCAGTCACAAATGCCTGAGCTATTGATTAGTTTTAGCTTATTTAGTGTTCCTGTTCAATATTAGTCTACTTCAATAGACCTTTGTTCATTTTGTACTAAATGAAAAAAGGAAATGTGTGTTTACATGCAATATCTCAAAAGTGCAGGCTCCAATTTCCAACCATAAGTTCCCATAATGAATGTCAATACACTTTTCCCCCAGGTAAATTTCTTCTGATCAGCGTTATAGAGAGCAAACAGAGAAATGTTTGGGAGCAAAGCTGGCTTGATTGACATGCCTGGGAGTCTATAATTTAGTGACTTATGAGTCACAGGGAGACAAAACACCTGTGAACTTCAGTCGCATGTAAATTATTTTGACTCATGGCTTTTATCTTGCTGTCATCTGTCGGTGGAATAGGCAATCCATCTCTGACAGACAGTTACACTGTTGTTAGTTATGTTAGCTGTGTTGTCTGTTGTACTCAATTTTCTTTTCTCCATAATTATGGCTTATGGCTTACACTAATTTAACTACCAAACTCTCACAACGAAGATATCCATAATTTGCATTTTCACAAAACAACAAATCATACTGAGTGCATCCACTTACTGCAGGCAGAGCAAAAAACGAAATGGCAAACACAGAGAAGCAGGAAGCAATGGTCTTCCCAATCCAGGTTTGAGGCACTTTGTCTCCGTAGCCAATTGTAGTCACAGTCACCTTTAAAACAGAAAAAATAGAAGAAAAACATGTTTATCCATACAAGAGATTTTTTGTTTTAAAACCACTAATACAATCATGCAAGTAAATTCATTGCAGTTCTTATGTGGTTGTTCTTCACAGGTGTTCAGTTGTGTGACAAAGTGGTTCAGTTTTTCTTTTCCTCTTGCCCCTTATACATATTTCTGATTTAGTTAATATCTCTGTAGTCTATAGTTGGTCATAATGCTTTTATTTATTTCTGCCATAACTTTTCTTCACTCACTATCTTGTATTTGTATTGTGTTGCAGTCTACATCCATGCATATGTTTTATTTACAACCAACTTCTAAAGCTTTAGATGCATAAATATTTCTTTTGTTTCTGAATACATTTCTGGTAAATTACTTCCTTGTTTCTCTTTACTCATCATTGCTTGTCCCTTTTAGATGCTGCAGCTGGAGCTAATGTGAGGGAGGAGCCCAGTATTTCCTGCTTAACTGGGAGGCTGATGTTACTGATTGCATCAATGGGTTCTACCAAATGGAAGGTTTTTTTGTATTATATTGTTTGTTTTTCTTTAAAGTCACCTTTTGAGTTGCCTAGTATTAATTGTTTTATTTTGCGGACTATTCAGTTATGTAGACGAGTTTGTAAATTATATTAATAATCATATTCCTGTTTCTTTCTTCAGAATGTGTTATTTGGTTTGACCTGTTCTATTATGGGCTGCACAGTGGCACAGTTGGTAGAGCTGTTGCCTTGCAGCAAGAAGGTTCTGGGTTTGATTCCCAGCCCCGGTCTTTCTGCATGGAGTTTGCATGATCTCATGTGTGGGTTTTCTCCAGGTACTCCGGCTTCGTCCCACAGTAAAAAACATGACTGTCAGGTTAATTGGCCTCTCCAAATTGACCCTAAGTGTGAGTGTGTGTGCATGGTTGTGTGTCTCTGTGTTGCCCTGCAACAGACTGGTGACCTGCCCAGGGTGACCCCACCTCTCACTCAGAACGTTAGCTGGAGATGGGCACCAGCACCTACCGACCCCACTGAGGGACAAGGTGTAAGAAAATGGATGGATGCTCTAGTATAGTATAGTGTAATGAAGTACATTATAAGATCTGTAATATTTCAGATGCCTAAGATAGATTTCAGAGCCTAAAAAATGCTAAACAGTAAAAATCACAAGAAGATCCTGGAACTGCAAGCAGTTTCTGTTCACCTGTTTTGACCCTTTGACTGCACTACCTCACACCAGGACATTAGGTTTCCTAAGTGAAGATTAAAAGAGCAGCGTATGTTAGTTGCCAGTTGTCACAACATCATGCTTGACCTACAGTGCACCTCCAAAATGTCAAGGATTCCCTTGACCAAAGGATTCCCTTGACCAAAAACTTCAATCTATTATCTTTTGATTGTATATGATAAACTAACTCCCACAAAGATGTGCATAATTGTGCATTTTTGTCCATTCTTCATTGCAAAACAACTCAAGCTGACTTGAATGGCAGAAGGGCTGGATACCATCTCTGAGAATTAGTGGTGCACATCGATTTACAAATCTTGTAACATGTTCTCAGTTAGATTTAGACTTGGCTTTCTTATTAAAATACATAAATATAGATTGATCTGAACCATTTCATAACCTAATATCTGGTAGCTCTGTCATCCTCTACTCTCTGAGAAATTTGTCCAGTACGTTGCTGACATGACCATGTCCCACCATGTTAACATTATGTTTAGGGTGACCTGTAAACTTAGTTTACTCCACATATATGATTTGCAAATAAGCCAAAAAGTTACATTTTTCTGCCATCTTACCAGACTATTTGCTTGCTGTATCTCTTATATGGCTTTTAGCAAACATTTTGTGGCTTTGTTTTAATAATGCATTTATTTGTTGGGTCAACATTCATAAGAAGTTTTGAATATTGATCAAAAGGTTTTGGTCATCACATCACATTTGTTTTAAATATTGAAGGGTCAAAACACTGCATGGATGCTCTTTAAATACACTGTATCTTTTCTCTCTCAACAATCACATTGCTGGCTAAATCAGAAGCACACGTCTAGTTCAAGGTGATAATTATAACACCTGGATATCTTTTCTCCTTAAAATATCTATGTGTTTACTACATCTAGGAATTATTTAAATTGATTGTAAGAGGCAATAGACCTGTCCTGTCTTCATCATAATGCTGATCTTATCCTATTCAATAAAATATTTCATTATTTAGCTATAAATGGAGCATTTTGACATTTTGACTGCTTCCATAACAATGTCTCTGAATTGAACTGGATTTATTAGATGTCTGTCAGCAGTTCTTCCATAGCTGACTAAGGCAGTGTGCTGAATAAATTGCCTCTTGATATTTGGATCTGTACCACAGTAATCTACTGGGAAATACCCGTCGGCCAATACGGTAGGTAACGATGCAGACTTTGGTCACAAGCCACTAGAGAGACACTGCAGTCCAGCAGTTTGCATGGGAAATTCACCTGCTGCTTACATCTGGCAACATCCAAATAAAATAATAATGGATAATATTGTAATAACTGCCAAAAACATAATCATGGCCAACTTAAGCATAACGAGGTCAATGAAGTAATAGCTTGCCAATAATGTAAAATGTTTTTTGAACAAGTAACATACTATCATGTCACTACAGATGCAAGTTATAGCTGTGCAATATAATTTTTATTAAAAAAAAATATATATTTTTTTAGGCATATATATATATATTTTTTTTTACATATTTGTTGAAATTGTCACTGTCATGACAGTAATCTATGAGACAGATAATCTGTGAAAAGCAAATGTTTTATTGCATTTTAAAATTCACTTTATTCCATTTAAAAGGGCCAAATTGATAAGATCTGGAGATCATTGTAAATCTACTAATACATATACAATTCATTCTTAACATTTCTCTATATTCTGTATAATCTGCATAATCTGTATATGTGAATATAACTCCAATATTTTTACATTTTTATATATATATATTTTTCTCAATTATATTGTATTGATACTGAACATTTTACTTTTATAACCACCTTTCTACACTTGTAAATACATATTTATACCCTGTATAGCACTTCTGGATAGATGCAAACTACATTTTGGTGCTCTGTACTTGTGATGTCAATGACAATAAATTTGAATTCTATTCTATTCTATTCTAAATTATTATATCATGTGCAGTTATTACATTAAACGTTGTTCTTACATTAATGGTTACGACACATACCTCTTCATCAAAATCTCCAGGATAAGAAAAAGTTGTTTTCTGTATAAATTTCTTATAATTGTAAAAACACACCTTACTTGTTACTTGGTCTGCAGCTATGATGGACAGACACCTATATTTGAAAAGGAATAAGGAAGCAGGAGTGGAATATGAAACACCTGTGGTGACCTGATGTCAATGGCCTTCCAACCATTAAAAACTTATGTATAGGGTTAAATTAGTCACCTTCATGTTATCTACAGGTTCCTCTTAGATTCTAAACATTTTTTTTCTGTCTGACCATGAAGATAGAAATATAAAATATTGTATTGATGGTCAAAAGGCAAAAAATAGCAATAGTTTATAGGCCTTAGGCCAAAACTGTCAAGGTCTAGCATGGGTTCTGCATTATTAACACTCTTTTTATGTTGTATGGCTTTGCTTGTTTGTGTAGGTTACAGTTACTTCCTGAACAACTACAGCGTAACTTATTTTTGAGGAAAACACTCAACACTCGCTCTTTGTAATAAATTCCCAGTCTTCCTAACCACAAAGTTGAACTTTTACCTCGTTGGTTCTCTCTCACATGTTTCTCCTGTAGAAGAACCGAAAACAAAATCACTGTGTGTAAAAACGAATAAAAAAAGGGCAAAATCCATCAACCAAAACTTTTATTTACGTAAGAAAGGTTATCGATTCAACTGAACATGTGTGTGCTTTTAAAAGAGTCCCTTAAGTTTTTAGAAAGCTGAAGTTCATCCCATGTTCTCTTCACTATTTGTGTTAGTGCCTGCATTAGCAGCCCACTGGATCTACCCACGAGTTTACACACTCCTACTTCAACCACAAAGCCACAGAGAAAACACAGACTGTGTTTGACCTTTCACAGTTGAAGAAATACAGCCTCAGGGTAGTCAAGTGTTCCTTAAAAAGAACAATATTTTAGAAATATGATCATAATCAAAGATCAGAGGTAAATATATTATTCAACAATATAAGTGATGCCATTCCCAGCTGTAAAGTAAGTAATTGCAACAGATAAAGGTTCTGGTTTTAGTCACAGTTAAATGTTTCTCATCATCAAAAAACTTTCATATGAGCTACAGAATACATATCCGGTTTTCACATAATTTCACTCACCCAGGGAAAAGAGCAGTCCAAAAACTACCCTGTTTCTATGCGCCAAAGGAATCGCCCACTTCTAAACCATGAATTGACTATAATTAATATAAATATAAGCAATCATTAATGATATATTAACGTTGTTAGCCACACAGCCACACATTTGGAATTAATAAATCACAGATATCTCTAAATACCTCGTCCTGCTTAGATCAAAAGGAATTTAAGAACAGATGAGAAATATTGTCCTTGACCTCTAACAGTCTGTAAAAGTTACAAAGTTATTTGTAACTTAGTGAACTATAGCGAAAGTTATAATCCACAAATAGAGAAAACGTGAAGACTTGATGAACATTCCCAGGAGTGGTCAGTTAACTAAAATCAATCTATGATTGAGCCAACAGGTTTCTATTGACTGGGAGTAATATTAAAGCTTCAAAGTCCTGAATTTATTCTGATTGACAATCAATGGAGGCAGCTAAATATCAGGGTAATGGCAAGTAGGCTGTTTGGCCAGAAAAGCCTTGAAGCTCATTACCAAACAAATTTCATCAATTAAAACGTGAAAAAATCTGGTTGATAATTATACAAAGAGTTCAATTAGGGATGTAACTTTCAGAGTCATGTCATCTTAACAACAAATAATGAGTATGTATGTTGTCAAAGCATGATTTAAAACACTCACAAAGTGACATTTAACCTGTTGAAAACTTTCTTTAAGCTTATTATTTTCATATGCTATAAAATTATGCCATCTATTTGTTAACACAGACGAAAAATGTATTTTCCATATGAAATTAGACATTCAACACTCTTCAATCTGCCTTTAGCGACTAGAGCAATCCCAAACTGGTGAGAAAGAGGCAGTAAATGCAATTCATTGAGCAATAAAAAGTACATTTTAATGAGGAATTGCCAAAAAAAGAAAATAAAAAAGAATGCCTCTCTGCAGTGAAGTGACATGTTCTGTTAGGTACATCTTTAGCAACTTGGCATTTTATTTGCTTGCTTTGCAATGCGAATCGCACAAGTAACCAGCTTGTTTATGCAAAAACTAAAATGTTATCCACACTGCAATAAATCACAATTTGGACAGTGGACGCTGTGAAGACGCAGCTTCAATTTTTTCTTTAATGGTTAATGTGTGTCTTTTTAAATGAGATAATAATGCAGATGAATTTTACATTATGAAATGAGTTATTAGTAAGGAACTACATTATTTTGATGCTGCTTATCTTTATTTAAATCAACCCATTTAGCTATGGGTCATATACCTCAATAAAGATTAGCAGCTTCTATGTTTAAACTGTTGTAATTGTTAAAAGGTGTGTTACAAATCAGTGCAGTCCTAATTGCAATTTTTTGTTTTATTAGATGAAACATTGTATAAATTGAAACAAGTTTCAAATGTAGCTCTGTGTGTTCCATTATCTTGTTTTTTTACACAAAGTGAATATGCACCAAAGACGAGACTCTGACTCGGTAGAGTCACGTTACTATTGTAATGATGAGATGGCGTTTTCAAATTGCAGACTCTGTGATAAAGCAGGTGATAATCTCCTATGAACAACACCCTGCTGCCGGGTTTAGAACTGGCAGACAAGAAGTGTAGCATGGGAGAACAAAAACTCCAACAGATGAGCAGTAACTTAAACAACATTATAAATGTTAAGAATACACTTTGAAAAACAGTGCTTCATGTGTTTATTTCTTTATTTAGAAATAAACACATGAAGCACTGTTTATTTCTTTATTTAGAAATAAACACATGTTTATTTCTAACAAGTGTCTGGTAAAGGTTTGGTTACTCAAACGTTCTCTTGGTCATTTTAAATAGTAATTTGAAAAGCTGCATTTCATACTTGTGTAACTGATGTGATCATGAAAACTCCCATGATCGAAAGACAAAAAAATGTCATGACAAAAATGACTAAAACAAAGGAGAAACTTTGCATCTCACATTGTAGCTGAAAACTATAGTACACTCTGCTGAAGTTATATTTTTATGCACATTTCTCTTTTCGTTCCATCATAATATTTTTTTTTTTCTTTTAATACATTGTGTGACTTGGGTGTGAATTTGCTGAGACATCCACTTCAAATTTGTCTTATTTTTTTAATCTCCAAAAAGATGAAATTGAACTTAGTCAGAAATAGCCTGACAACATTTCCTAGATTTATGAACAACATCAGTTGCTGGGTCACCTTAGTTGATGATCAAATAATCCCATGCATTAACTCAGCTACTTTTCTTTGTATGTACCACAAGGGAGTGATTAGGTTTTCCCATAATTACAGACAAATATAAACAGTCATAATCAGTAGAGGTAGTCTTACCACTCCCCACCACAACGCATCTGCATAGTTTCCAAACCCAGTGGAACCTGTGCTATCAGCTGCATCCTTTTCTGCCAGGTAGACAAAGTATGACGAGAAGATCAGGCTCAGAAACCCAATGTACAGAGTGGTGATCAGCTCCTGAAATACACATGAAGCAAAACAATAGTTATTTCAGTCTTAAACCAAGTATTTTTTTAAGGTAAACTACTCTCTGATAGTTAGCATTTCCCAGAAGTGTCAGTTTTATTACTCGTATCTGCTCATGGTCTCTCATATATAAGTGTTATCCAAATGGCATATGGGTTTGAATATTCATGTAAACATGGTATGTGAATAAGATTTAAATATGTAAGTCATTCATCAGTTATAAAAACTGTCCTTTCAAAAGGGCATTTTATTCACTTGCCAACCCCTTAAACAGCAGATTTTTAGACTGTCATTCTGTCCTGGTGACAGAATGACATCAGGAAAGATGTCATTCTATTGATATTGAATATTGTTATTCATTATTATATTGAATAAAATTAAATAGACAAAACTTCTCCCAACAATCATGTCCATGCTTTTACAAATAAGGCAAAGCATCAAACTGTTATGTGCTGGGGCTGTTTTGAGGTTTGTCATGTGTTCCTGACTCTCTTTCTTTCTTTGATTTGATTAGTCTGATTTGATACAGTGCATAACTTGTCCCTAGTTATTCCTTGTTACTCTAGTATAATTCAGTTTCTTATGCCTAGTTTTATATTTATTTCCTAGTCCCCTGTGTTCTCTCTTTCTCTCCCTTTCCTCAGCCTGTTAGCTGCTCTTTCCCCTCACACTTGCAACCTGTTAGCTAATCAGCCCTGGTCTTTTGTTCCAGCAGTCACCCTCACAGTTTTTAAGCCCCTCTCTTCCTAACGCTCAGTGCTGGTTCCTCCTGTAATACCCTGTTGTTCCCCCCAACCCCCATTTCTTCCCTGTTAGCGTTTTTTTTGTTGTTGTTCTGCTCTCACTTCCTGTGCTCCTTTGTAAGTTTTTCATCATTTTCTTTCATAATAAAACAGTCACCATGATCCATGCTCCCAGCTCCTGCTCCATTTTGGAATTCACCAACAAACACATCATGATAAAACAATGCTTTCAACACAGCTTTATGAAGAAGATTTTCCCATTTGTTGCTTTACTGTCGCACATAAATGTTTATTTGATTTATTAAATTAAATTTATTAAAAGCCCTACATCAGAAGTTATTCTCTAAAACTCAATACTGTGCCATCCTTGGCATCAAAAGCTGCCATCAATGAGTCTCATAAATAGCTGTGTAGAAATCATGGCCCACACTCTTCTTTTCAGAGTTGTAGTCATTCAGCCACACTGGAAAACTTTAGAGTCTGAATGGTCTGTTTACAGTCCAGACTTAAACTAGGTCACTTTAAAACCAAGCACCCAACCATAGTTAGAAATAGCTCTGCAGCTATTACTTCATTGATGCCAATGACTTTGTTTCTTGTCTGTTTCTAGGTTTTGCTCTACAGCCCTGCAGCATACAAAAAGTGTCAGAAGACAAAAAAATCGCCTCCTTATCTCCACCTGTTTGCATGCGAGTATAAACCACTACTGGAGAATAAGAAATGTGAAGTTAAATGTTTTATAAGATGCAATTGACGTTCCTCAGAATGTTCTCATTTTATCAGTTCACCAGGGAGGAAAACATCAGTGTGCATGTGTTTGTAACGCCATCATTTCCACCAGTGAGTAGAATAACTGAGGCTCCTCACACTCCCCCCAAAAGAAAACTTTCCGCAACTTTAATGACTGTAGATTTTAGTGTTGAGTCTCTTGGACTAAAAATACTCAGGGATGATGTCCTGATGTCTTTTCAAGCCATTGCACTGCAGCTCTAAAAAACAGTGACAAACAAAAAAACTGTGGACGGTACCACACAAGACCAGTGTTGCTCGTTGAGTGGATAAGTATTTACTACCACTGCCGGCAACAGCAGAAAATAGGAGCCAAATGAAAAGAGGGAATAGTAGAAACACAGTGTCTACCCCTGCAGCTTTGTTCATGCCCTCAATTAGTCAGAAACTTTGAGCACTACTCTCTCCCCATGTGCTGCAATGAATAAGAAGAAAAATATAAAAACAAACTTAAGCCATATTATTGTAGCCACAGCAAACAAGTAACTACAATCTGCCCAGGAGGCAAAACTCTCGTACATCGTTGATGTATAATCACTTACAATGCGATTTAACATCTGCTTTAAGAGTCATGCTCCCCCGTAGTAATTATTTAGAATGACTTCCTGCTGAGTAAAATTACCCCATCTGCTTTAATGTAACATTATAAACCCAGATAAAATCCTGCTTGTCATAAAAACAAACAAAAAAACATGTAAAAACTTAACGGATTAAGTATTGAACAGATTTCTAACTTCTAACCATTATTCAACGTGTAGTGGCCATTTTCACCTGGCAACCTCAACTGAACAACAAACGTTTCTGTATGCTAGGCACCAAACTAGACAATTATATTTGCAGGCAATTTAAAAACAATAATGTTATTGTCAGTCTAGAAACTGCAGCTTTCAACACCGACATTGCAAATAAATTGTAAGATTGTGTTGCAAGGTATTAGTATGGATAAAATGGTAGAGGAAGAGTGCAGAGTTCAGCCGAGTTCTACAGCATATCCAGCCACACACTGCATTGTGTTTTTTTGGGGGGGTTACATGGGGCTTTGGAATATCATATGATTATGTTACTCTTAAAAAGGTAATTTCAAATGAAATGATGAGTAAAAGATATATAAGGTGCAATTCTCACAGAGACAACACCTTCACAAGACACAAATGGACTGCTGATGCCTTTAATCAGAACTGAGTTTTACAAGGCCTTTCAGAGAGTCGCTCTCGTAATCACACTCCTCTATCAGACTCCATTGGTGTTTATGTGTGAAGGCTGAGTCCTATTATGGGTCCAGCTCATATATGTGAGAGTAATTTGGCGCTGAAGCCCTCAAATTTCCTTTTCCACAGCCTTGAGTCCATGGCAAACAAGGGTTGGATAGTGAATAGCTTCTGTCTGCAAAGAACATGTTCTGAATTAAATGTCCATGTTTTGTGTGACCATCAGGTTTTAGCTGTTTTAAAAAAAACATGAGGAAAGATTTGGTAATTAAACTAAATAAAATCTAAAGGGCGCCATGTTTATGTTTTCATGCATCCAGAGATGAATGAAAACATCTCTGGATGCATTGTTTGCAGTTACAGCTGCAAGTCTTTTGTGGTTCATCTTTATCAGGATTTCATATGTAAAGGCAAAATGTTCTGTCCATTCTTCTTCACAAGACTAGATGCATCGATACTATTTGCAAACAGCAACTTTCAAGATTTGTCACAAACTCTGAGTTAGATTTAGGTTTTGACATTGACTGGTTTATTCTAATATAAATATGTGTTGATCTGAACCATCCATTGTAGTACTGGTGTATGGCTGGGTGTTATAGCTGTTGTCCTGCTGCAGGTAAGCTGGCATCTTAGGCCCAAGTCTTCTGCAGCTTCTAATAGGTTTTCTTCCTGGACCGTTTTGTATTTAGCTCCATCCATCTCCCCAGTAACCTTGGCCAGCTTCCTTGTCCCTGGTGAGTAAAAAGCTTTCCTGTACCATGATGCTTACATTACCATGTTTTACCATAGTGATGTCATGTTCAGACTACAGTGGATCCTTTTCATGGACCTTGGCTGTTTCTTTGATTAATGTGCTTCTTGCCATGTATGTCACTAAGGTAACAAACATACCTGGTGACAATGTCTTGGTAGCCTTGCCACTGATATATAATATTTACATTTTAATATGATGGATTCAGCGGTGCTCACGATGTGTTCAAAACTTGGAATATTGTTTTATAATGTGATACTGCTTTAAACTTCACTTCATCTTTTTCTGATTTGTCTTCATATTTATGAACATGTTTGTTCACTAATGTTAGCTCAATTTTTCCCAACCAAAACGCTCATCTGTATAAACACACCTTCTGCACTCTTCCCTCCGTTCGCCTTGAACCAGCCACCAGCGAGTCCCAGGAGGAGAAAGGCTGTCGCTCTCCAGTTGTCGCACCAGTCAATTTAAAGATGCTTATTTATTCCCCGAAAAATCATAAAGTGGAAAATTGGACGTTGTGCTGCTAGCACTTAGCAACAACTCGTAGGTGGAAGTGAGAACGGCGCCCAACACAGATAATGACCCAGGCGGAACACGGTGTGCTAAATAGTAAGACGTAATTTAACAAAGCTTCGAGGCAGATAAATGTGCCTTGAGGAATTTTAATAATCAAGGTACTCAAATCATTTGAGGAAATGCTGCAGCCCTACTATGCATGAATGGAGAATCATGCAAACCCCAAATAAACCCCAGGCTGGCCTTCAAACCTAGGCAGATCTTCATCATCATCTTCATAAGTCTTACTAACTGTGGCACAGAGTCGTCCTTTTAACATATTTTTTAAGGATAATTATTTTGAAAGTATAACTTGAATAACATGAGTATAAATAAGATTAATACACGGTGTGATTTTGCTTTAGCTTACATTGGCTTTTTATGCATTTATACTGTTTTAATAAGTAACTTTTAACAACCTATAAAAAGGCACTTGATGTAGTTATTACTCAAGATGAATAGAAAAGTACAACAATGTACTTATTACATCACCATCTGGCACTGTTTATTTTAAAAGGATGGATGAACATCTTGTGAATAGATAAAACATTTTGTTTTATCTGTTTAAACGTTTTTACCGAGCTGTCAACATCACCGATCTCTGTTTGGAAAAGGTCTCTGATATTTTCCCTGCACCAATATTAACTGTCTTCATATCTAAGGTCAGCAGTTGTCGATAATCTTCAGCAGCTATAAGTGATATAGTCATCATGAAGGCAAGGAAGCACAGCAGGTGGCCCTGAATGAGTAAAATTCCTGACACCCTGCTCATCACTCATCACTTTCATATGGACATTAAAGGCAGCTACCATGGCCACTGGGGATAATCACAGCCACCTCTGGGTCTCGGTTAAATGACATCCTGGAGAAAGACATAATCCTTTCCAGCTAATGTGTCTATAAAATTAAAAACCCAACTATGTTCATAATTGAGCTTTTTCTTGTACTTCTCTGCTCTGAACACTATTTTTGACCGTATGATGTACTATATTCATGTGAAAACCATCCATTTCATTGCATAGTGAGAAATATAATACATGATGTGGAGAGGCTATTACTCCCCAGATGGAGAGTCCCCAGCTTATTTATAATAGTCTGAAACTCCAGTGACAGGAATGACTATGGACTTGAAATATACAACACATTTAGAGCTGTGATTTTGTACCTGCCGATGGATGAAGACAACTGAGCCCAGGAGACGCCAGGTTCCTCCCTGCCTGTCAACATGCAGCATTCGCAGGATCTGCAGGAAGCGAATCCCTCTGGAAAAATGTAACACTTTTTACCTGCTGACAATATATGTTTGCCAAATACAAGTAGACATCCCAGTGCAGGCAATAGAATGGAAGTAATAATAAATGTTACATAAATTAAGCTGCTAATGAAATGCACCAAATGGCTTTAAGGTTGGGGTCATGTGGAGGACAGCTGTCACTCTAACCTGGGGCTCAACATTGCCTTGCAAAGATACTACTACATCATAATCTTTCCCAGAGTTTGACAAGTTGCAGCCACAAACTTTTCAGTAATTATGTAGGATTTTATGTTATAGACCAATGTAAAGAAGAGCCAAATTGTAAAGTGAAAGGAAACTTGATGTTTTACATGTAAAAATCTGACAACTGTGGTGTATTTGTGTCCGGTTAACAGACAGGTCAGAGGTAACATCAGAGATAACATTCTGAAGACTTATAAAGAATGTTTCGGTTTTAAAATAATACCCCAGATTTCAAAGATCTTACAGAGCTTTGACAAATCCATCATCTTAAAAGAATATGGCACAATTTCAAACCAAGTTCTTAGTTACAGACTTTAACTGAAAGGCCAGACCAGCAGCTGACAAGCCAATAAGTACAGTAGATAAAGAACCACATGTCCGTTCAGGTGGAAGAATCTATTGACAGTACAAATATTGGTCATGGATGCCAGAAATAGGATTTTAATTTAAGAGTGGCAAGAAGAAAATAGTTTTATAAAGAAAACTGATACAACTCCTGTTTGCATGTTGAAATACCAAATAGAGGAAGCATAGCCAGGATGCAGAACACTAAGCACAGGGTACTCTACTCAGATGAGGCCTACATGTGATTTTCTGATTTTAATATGCTATATTAAGCAGAAAACTAATAATACACGTTGTCTTGAACACATCATCCCTACAAAAAAACATGGTAGTGGCAGCATCATCCAGTCAGTAATCTCTTCTTCAAAATAAACAAAGAAACTGATCAGATTGGAAGGTGGCTCAAGCAAAATACAGCAGTGGCAAGTTTTGAAAATGCATGTTTTACTAACACTCATCTGGAATGGGTTTGATATATTCTGTGAGAAACAATGTGAAAATACTTCAGCTTCTTGATATGCAAATACTACTGGTACATGAATGTTAGATTATCTTCAAAGTATTGGGGAGCTGCATGGAGTTGCATTCCAGACTGCTCAGCTTTCCATTTGTTAACAGGCTTGTTCTTTTTCATTCACTTCACAAATATGTTACTTTGTGTTGATCCGTTGCATAAAATTCCTTTGAAACACTTTCCAGTATGTGGATGTAATCTGAAAAACCTGAAAACGTTTTGGGGAAATGAATACTTTTGCAAGGCATGCCTGCACATAATAGGACTAAAGTATTTATATGTAAATGTATACCTTGTTAATTTACACCTATGTAGAAGAGAGCTTACACAGTAAAAATGCCAGTGTTGAATTAACACCCAAAAGTGTCTAGATGTGTCCAAGTCAGCTGGTGTTAAATTCAACACTACAGAGTCACATTAACATTTACAACGGTGCTGGTGTTAAAATATGTTAAAAGTAACACCAGTGTAGTGTTGATCACAAAACATAATGTGGTGTTAAAAAAGTAAATA
>CAEGAF010161800.1:0-30261 GCA_903067075.1 Micropoecilia bifurca | reverse complement strand
ACGGTCAAAAACTGTTGGTCTTTTACCATTTTTTACCGTAAATTTACTGACTTTCTTTGTAGTTTCAACTTACGGTAATTATATGTAGCTTCTACGGTAATGAATTGTTTTTGGATATGACGGTCAAAAACTGTTGGTCTTTTACCGTTTTTTTTACCGTAAATTTACTGACTTTCTTTGCAGTTTTGACTTACGGTAGTTCCATGTAATTTCTACGGTATTTATATGTTTTTGGATATTACGGTCAAAAACTGTTGGTCTTTTACCGTTTTTTACCGTAAATTTACTGACTTTTTTTACAGTGCAGGCTTAGTTCGATGTAAAGGGTGAGGAACATACTTGTTTCATAGTGTCTTCAAAAGTGTATTTACTGATGTACTGCAGTTCGGCTCTATTTTAAGAAAAATCTGTTCTTAAACGTGTTACCTGGCAGACATGTTGCTGAAGTGAATGTATGATGCCAAGAGAACTCCAAGTCTTCCCATATCTCCCTGTTGAAGATGTTCACAGATTTAAGTGTAAATATTATATCCCCCCATGTGGCACACAGATCACCTCAAACACAACTTAATGTTACTGTGAGTGGGCAGCGCCCCTTCCCCCCCCACATGCTTACCCTGCAGTGTAACACCAGAACGTGTTTTGGATAACCTTGTAGCCAGTTCTCCATTGCTGTGCACACATTAAAGATTTGATCCAAACTGGGAGCTAAGAGATCCAGCCAACCTGTGTTGAAAATCTGACAGGAAATCGAAAAGGGTATGTCACAATCACACAGAACTGAAACCTTGAAGTCAGATATCTATGAGTGCTTAATTACCTTGTGGGTAATTTTTGGAAGAACATCATCCTTCTGGGAAAGGTTAATGAGCTGTATTAGAACAGAAAAGTGAACGTTCAGAAATGACAGTATTCAATAAATCTGAATAAGCACTGGCTGTTTGTTAGATGGAAAATAATAACCCTTAAGAAGTTCACATTTTGTCTTTCAAAAATATTGTTTTTAATTCTAATTTTAAATGTCATGTTGTCATTACCCGTAAGTGGAAAATCATCATAATTAACATAGATAATTATGTTATTTATGAAGCTAATTAACACAATTAAGAATTATTATATTGGATTATAATCGAATTAAACAAATTAGTTCTATTACTTTCTGTTTAATCTTGCAGTAGTAAGAGGTATATTTAAATAATTTCTTAGTTCTACAGATTGTCTTTTAATTATATCCTTGTACTATGAGTGAAATTGAATTGGCTTTTCAAAAATTGTAGATTTTTCCCAAGTAATTATGATTAGTTGGGGGATTAACTGTTTCTATTTATATTTTTCTTATAAAAAGTAGCCTTTTTGAAAAAAATATTTTAATGTAGTCTTGGTTAATGTTAATAGTTACTGTCCTTAAGAAAGACCTTCAAAGTAGTTCTTTGGATTTATACATGACTCAAAAGAATCATGAAAAGAAAACAGCTGTTTAAAAACAGTATTTTCTCACCATATAGTTGTGCCCATGCTTAGACTCCAGCATAGGGATAATTTTCCTCAGATTCTGCAGGTAGAGATCCTCTGGACACGTAGAAGGGCAGATGATGCTGATGATGCACTCTGTGATGTAAGTCAGATCAATTTGTCGTAGTTCTTCCATGACAGCTTTTAGTTACATTGGCCTCTGCAAACATTCAGGAAGTGATGCAGGACATATATAAATAGAAAGTTATTAAAACTTTTGGGAAGTGAGATTTTGAAGCTGTGAACCCAGCATTTATCAAGGTTTTGTCACGAGTTCATTGACCACGTGAGCTACATATTTCTGATTTCATCAGTTTTATGCACTCCTTTTTTGAACATGTTGCTTCACAAAGTAAGGTCATGACCGAGCAAATGCTTAGTCACCTTAAACTCTCCCTGACATTGAGACTTCGGGAAAAAAGCACATGAGCAAAAAAAACGAGAGTTCATGAACTTAGTACTCAGCAGATTACAAATTTAAAACAATTAACAGAGACAAAAAAAATTATTTTGTCTTAAGAAATCTACTTTATTTTCAATAACAGCCACACAACTTCTGTAGTAATTTTACTCAGCTTCACCAGCTGTCTTTTTAAACTGTTTTACAGCGTTTGCTTTTCCATCTTACTACAGCTAATTTTATCTATTTTGTATTTGACATGCATAGAACAGCAGAAGAAAACCTGTAAAATCACTAAGCAATGCTGCTATTTACAAGTAATTTAAATTGTTCTCTTACTGAAACTGAGAATAATGGCAAACAGAAATGTAACAGCTGACAGCAGGACATTGTTCAACTGATCAGAAATCTATAGAATTACAAAACTGATGTATTCTCAATCTGTACAAGGGTTTCTGTGCTTGTAAATTTAAATTTTATAAAGTTGACGTGACTATTAACCCATTCTGAAATGATCACTCTGACAGTGTTTAACAGAATGGTCTTCAATCTGGCATCAGTTTTTTCTTTCTTAATATATCAAGTGTTATTTTCAAATTGTTTTATCAGAATAAAAACGCATTCTAAGGAGTGCAATTTCCTCCCTCATTCCTGAGTAACCCATTCACTGGGCTACATGTCAGTATTTTGAAAAAAAATATAAGATCTGGTTTGGGAGTGAGACTGACACACAGCTGGGCTGCAAGAAAAACACAAAGAGCTGTGCTTAAACTCGTGTTCACCCAAGCCTTGTGACCACAGCAGATTAAACAGTGATGCAAACCTTTTCACCAGCTGCACACAATAATAACCTCCAGCTCTGTCTTATCGTAAGAATTAAAACTGCACAATGGGAAAATGTTCATGTCATTTCTACAAAACGTGTCAAACAAAATTCACATTTTCGGAAACATTTTTGAGAAATTCCCCCTGATTCAGTGGGGATTAGATAGCACGCTTTAAGAACAAATAAAGTGAATTCACATTCAGAAATATGCTTACAACAAAATAGCAGCAATACAAACCCCAATAAGTATGAGGTAGCCTACTAAATAATTTGAAGGGAACACAAAAAAAGTGGAAAATGATTTGATGAATGACAACAAGAAAATACTCAAGACAGCCTCTGTTTCGAAGTATTTGTGGGAATTTCCACCCTTGTCGTGCTTTTCCTCTCAAATCTGTGGCTTTAAATTTTAATTATTTGTGTGAAAAACGTGACTCTTCGGACCTGGTCTGTTTCCTCACTTCCCACTCTTTGCTGCATCCCTTCTTTCTAGAGAATCCATGCAGTAGCAGCTAACAGGGCTGGGCAAACAATCTTAATGAGTGACTTCTCTGCAATGATGTATTTCTGGGATGTTTTTCCAACATTTTTTACTGCTGCACATCTAAATTTGTCAGTGCTCCGCCTGGAAAACCAAAACAAGAAGTGTATGTCTCAACCACGCTCATGCTACCCTGAAAAGTCCTTGAGTACTAAGTGGGCCACATATAATTACAGTTTCTATTTCCCATTTTTATAGAATGGAATTCCCAAGCAGATCACCCACCTTTGTTTATTTTGTGTTTGACTTACGATCTTACAAAAGAACACTGTTGCTGATGCAGAGTTTGATTGTTACCTAAACAAAGAGATCATTTGAAACTGAAAGTAAATTTTAAAAAAACCAGAAATGAAATTAACAGCAGCATCTTATGACTGCAAATTCTCAGTCTGTTTTAGTCAAACACTTTTCATTTCCTCTAGCATTTTTTAAGGGTTTCCAAATTATCCTCCAGTCTTCCTAAGTGATCAAAATAGAAATCATTTCAAAAATTACATTAAGGTTATGTTATGTTGATAAGCTGAATTAAAGCACTCCTATTGGTAGGGATTTCACTCCTTCCAAGTCCTTTAACATTGAGCCAGATATTAAGCAACATCTGAATCCCACAGCAAACACATCTGTGTATTCTCTTAATGTATAAGTAATGTTTAAGTAAATAAATCTTTGCAATCTTTACAGTAGAACCATTCTTCAGTGAGATTTGCCAGTCATCACATGCTCTCGCCTTCAATGGCCATTTACATGCAGGGAAAAGACAAACTTCATGGAACAAAGAGCAGGTCAACACTAGTTCAAACTTTTCGGTAAGTTGTCAGAAAACAAACAAAAAAAAGGCTTACCTTTGCTGCAACAAACAGTGTGTTATATTCACAGCACAAGACTGCAAGTGAATGGTATTAAAAAGAGACGAGGTGGGACTTGACACTAGGTGGGAGGAGGAAGGAAGAGGAAAAAGAGCTTGATAAAGTATACTGTGACAGCTCTGCTTGCACTTTGCCCTCTGTTGGACTGCAGTGTGACAGCAGTTCACTCACGTCTGCATGGACGCCCATAGCAATCCAGCAAAACCTCTCTGAAAACAAACAGGAGCTGATTAAACAGTTTTATCTCCGTGTTGTCTGGGGTGACAGATGAAGACATTAAAATTTAAAAACGACACTCACACAACTTTTGATCGTCTTAGTGTGGAAGAGGATCTGTCAAACTAACCATGCAACTAACCATGCCTTTTTATGGTGTTATGATTTGTGAAAGCATATTTTAATGATCAATTTCATGGTGTTTTGGAACTTGGAGTCTTAAAAATTCATGCTCACTACATGAATGTGTGTGTCAAACTTTATTTACAGACAAATTTCGAAACAAAATACTTTCGAAATGATTGAGGAGGTCAAACAATGAAACCAGTTTGTCATATTAAATGGCTACTAACATGTTTTAACAACTGTGATAAATATATTTTATAAACATCTGCTACTATTACTACTATTAATAATAATAATAATAATAATAATAATAATAATAATAATAATAATAATAATAATAATAATAATAATAATAATAATACTTAAAAGTATTAAAACAGTGTTAAATACAGTTAAAAACAATAAAATATTATACAATTTTATTGTATAAATTACAATACCTCCAATAATTGTAGGCAGAAAAGGAAAAAAAGAGAAAATTATTTTTTCAATAAAACAGTACTTATTGTTTTATTGAATAAATTCAACATTTATTCCACTAGATGGCGTTAAAATATGATGCCACTTTCTAAAGACAAGGACAAGTGTATGGAGTTAAATTTGTTTCACAATTATTCAATCAAAAAAAAAAGTCATGTCAAACAAAAAAAGTAGTATTCAAATCTAACTCCATACAAGTGTCTTAATAAACGTGACTGTGAATTAAAGAGTTTGTGTATGGGTTCTGACAAATATTTTATTTTTCCTCTTCATATCACTTTACATATTCTTTTTTGACAAACCACTGTAACTTCAAGCTATGGTACCATCACTGTCTTGTTTCAATTGCAAAAATCATTAATTCCGTGGAAAGTTCCGTAAAGTTAGAGTTATGATCTTATGTAAAGAAATGGCAAAGAATTATAGTTACTGCAGCTGTCAGTCATACTTTATTGTAAGAATATTATTTCAACATAAAGAGATGGAAAGAGATTTGAGTAGTTAACATAATTTTAACTTTATGATATACAGTGAAATATAAGAGGTCGATCATATATTTTTTTTCCAAGATATTTTTATTAGCATTTTCTGTTACACAGACATACAAAAACAAACATACACACACAAAAACATGAAAAGTAAAACAAAATAGAAATAAATAAATAAATAAAGTGCATTCCCTCCTCTAACCCCCCACCCAAAAAGAACACTAAACCCTCACTCTATCTACACATACACAAAAAAGAAAAATTAGCTTTACACGTCACAGTATTTGACAAGATGTAGGAAGGGAAACCATATTTTATAATTGCATTTAGTTTCTTTGTATGTATGCAATTTCTTGACAAGTTGGAGAACTTGGTAGTTTCACTAAATTATAATAAACACTCTTGAGGTACTTCCCAAAGTTTACGGGGTCATGTGCCTATGTGTGTGTGTGAAATTCCCGAGCCTTCTGGTCGTACGTGAATGCGTCATAATTCATATCCAATGAGACCCCGCCCTGTCCACGCTCAGCCGCTGACCGTCAACCTCCCGGGTTCTATCACTAACTGCTGCTTCTTTTCGTCGCCGTAGCTCTAACGTCTAACAGCTAGAGACCAGTTTTGCTCTCCGCGCCAGTCCGTTAGCTCCGGTTGGAGAGCTAACGGCCGCCTGATGAAATGGGATGATATAGCAGGATAACTCTCTGGAACAACTACGCAGTACCTTAGCATGCTAAGCTAACGCAAAGCCAGTAAGTAGACCGAGCCAGCTGCTGGAAAGCTAACCCACACTAGCGTTCACCTGCGGGGCTGTTCGTCTGCCACTCCCGTGGGTTTGCTAACAGAATGGAAAGTGGGAAGGACAACGACTCTGGAACGCTTTCGGCTTCACCAGCACTCCAGGGGACACTAGAGTGTGGCGGGGACTTCGTAAAGCCGAGCGGATTATCTTCTCTCCCCCCTGGAAAGAGACCCTCCATCGTGGAGGATGAGGGTGGGGGCGCCGAAGCGAAACTCTTTGGGAAAGGACTTGCAGCCACCTCCCTTCTGCAGATTGCGATAAGAAACGGGATCTACCAGAACCAAGTTGCCAACGCTACGGGAAAAGGTAGCAACATTCCCGTCGTGAAAGCCGCCAACATGTACAGCTTGACGTCGGTGAACAGCAGCACTTCGGTAAACTCGCTGCTGAACAGGCGGCGACACAGACACAAGAGGAATTTGTCTCTAGGGGCTCCGCCTGGGGCGTCCGCCGCCGAGGCGCCCGGCCCGGCTCCCTCCGCCTCCCCGCTCAGCACCCTCAGCCTGGACAGGAAGACTTTCCTCCGGCAGAAGCAGTCGAAACAGCTCCAGGCCTCTGACAAGTCGTGGGTGAGATCGGACCTCCGGCGAGGCTGCATCCACGTCCACGACTGGCTCACGCCGTCCATTCCGCGCCCAGTGCTCTGCACCGTGGACACCACGGCGAAAGAGGTGGCCATTAAGGTGGAGGGAAGTAAATCTGGGGCTGTCCTGAGAATAAACTGCAAACCCGCTGCTGTGTCTTCTGACCTAAATGATCTTTGTAAGGATAGTAATGGACATATGGATGATGTGAAAACTCCTAAAGTGGAGGAGAAAGAAAGCACAAAAAATTGCCCTGAGTCTAAAATGCCCTCCAATTTTTTTATCGATGACAAAACTGACAGTAACTCTTCATCTGAGATCTGCTTGAATGATATTGGCGTTGATTTGAGCCAGAGTGCTGCAGACTGTTTTGGGGCATACTCTGGCTCAGATATGGAGAGCAGCACCTGTGAGGACTTCAGCCCAGGTGGTCCCAGGAGCACAGAGCACCAGGACTCCCTCAGTGAGAGCCTGGGTGTGGGTGTCGACTCCTCGGTGCCGAGTCCCAACTGTGACAGCGCTACAGAGGGACCTGACCCGTTTGAGAGCTCCTCGGACGAGCTGGAGCTCACCTCCTCCCCAACACACTCCACGGACAATTCTGCCGCAGACCAGCTGCCCTCAGAAGCCCATAACCAGGACGATGACGCTAAAAGTGACACTGTAGATACCCCCGAATTAATCAAAGCTCCCTCCAAATGCTCCAGCAGCTCTCTGACTCGGCCTCTCACCAGCCAACCATCTGTCAGGCCTGACCAGGAGATCCCTGTGGGCGGCGGGGACTGGCCTGAGGCCCCCAGTGCCTGTCCAACCCCGACCCTCTTCATCCAGCTGCATGGGGGAGTCGTGCGGCGGCTGGCGGATGACGAACGGCCTCTGCGGATCCTCAACCAGTACCTCGCCAATCTGGGGTTCGAAGACGAGTGGAGGGTGCAGGAGGAGGGGATGAATCCTGAAGTCGGCTGCCTTATACGCTTCTACTTTGGTGAGAAATGTTTTGTGTGCCACAGAAACGGGTTGACTGCAATCTGTTGCAGTAACCGAAGGGCTGAGGCGATCTTTGCATGTTAAGCAGTGAGAGACCCAAGCTGTTGCAGACCACTTCAGCAGTGCTTGGTTTGTCTCCACTTAGCCACTGTTTATCCATTCTCGGTGTACTGTGAGTACCGTCTTTGTGTTTGGTCATTGAAACTGTGAAATGAGTGTATGCAATTGTCCTGCCCGCACAATGCCCAGTGTTGTGCCTTTAAAGCAGCTCCAGCCCCTCTGGCTGCTGCCCAGAGGGGCTGGGCAGAAAGTAACAGGTGCGCATTGAAGACTGATGTTCAGTCTTTACACGGCAGGCTTCTCTTCTTAAAGCCCCTGTGTTGTTTTTGTTATCGATAACGAACCTGTTTTGCAGATAATCCGGGTAAGAGGATAGGAAAAACATCCATGATCTCCTTTGGGATTAGCACAACTGGATACTGTTTTTTTGACCTTGTTTTCTACACCATCAACAAAGAACAGGGAGCCATAGAATCAGGAGCTGATTGCAGCTAATATCATGTTTTCCACACAATAAATAAAGCCGGTTACACTGATCTGTCTTTAGAAAATATCTTTCTTTCTACTGCAAATGTGGCAATTATCTGATATGAGGAGCATTAAATTATCAAAATAATAGTTTTGGATTTAAAAATATGTACATTTATTTTGACAGCTAAAGTTATTGCATAAGTGTTTCTTTTTTTTTTACATTGAGTTCATGTTAATATTAAATTAGGGACAGTAGCTTTGGTGAATAATTGAATACAAAGTTGAACTTTTTTATTTTATGATAGATTTAATAAATATTTTTAGTTAGAAATAGAATAGAAATGTAAGGGTCATTTTGGCTTAATTTTTTATATTTGCATTCTAGTGAGTATATTAAACTCATACTTATTACTTTAAACCCATTTTTTTGCCAACATTCTCCTAGATTATCTCACTCATCATGCATGCCTATCTCTCAAAATCAATCTAACAAATACATGTGCCAGACAGCGCTATTATGAATTTAATTTCAAAATATTCATTAGCATGACGATTGTAATATTGATGCAAAAGGTGTCACTTTCTGTTTTAAATGGTTATGTTGTATCCTAAAACCCTCATTCAGTTTTCTCTTTTGCTTGTAGGAATAGATGTCAAATATTTATGACAGCAGAAACTAGAATCTGTGAAAGGTTTGCACACGGTCTGCTGAAGGCTGTATGATACTAGAAAATGATAGCAAAAATTTTGCATTGCAATGAAGACATTAGTCCAGTATATGTTGTTGGGTTAGGGTCAGGGTTGGTGCTTAAATATCCCAGCTCAGACGTTGCTTTTGATGTACTCCCACAAAACCTTGTTGTTTTGTTTTGAAGCCCCCAAACACAGAACCTAGACAGAGGATCCCCACATATTCGTGGTTCAGTATTTGTGGATTGTTAAGTAGAGATTAACTTCGAATTGTTTGGGCAAAATTTACAGTTTCAGATTTACAGATTTTTCCTTAGCGCATATCTAAAATATATGGTAGAAAATGTACCTTAGGAAGGTCTAACAAAGACATAATGCTACTTAACACTTTATTAGTTGCTGTATGGAAAGCAGCCAATCCAGGTGCACCGTTCATCTTCCTTGGCACTGATTGGCCGTACGCCCAAGAACGAAGACAAGAAACATCGTGGACATTAGCTTCTGCGTTAGTGCCAACATGGTTTCCATTGTGGATATTGATGCATGTTATGAAGTGTTTGAATTAAGACAGGCAGTTAAAAGCATTTTTAGAGGGGGTCTCAAGCATTTGTTCAGCTATACCGAGGGTCCTCTCTCTTTTGGTTTCATGAGTTATTTTAACAGCTATCAGACTTTGAAGCCAGATTCTTGCAACAATCTGGGACATCTGCAGTAACCTGAATTACACTTCTGCTGGTGGAACCCTACAGATACAGCAGTTGAGCTATGAGGCAACCGGGAGAGGTTGATATGTGTGACTGACATGATAAACGGCTAAGAGATGATGTCGGGTGACAATGATTCACTGGCATCCATCCAGCTTCTTGAGTAATTTATGCCTCTTTTGTTTTTGGGAAGAACTAGGAAGTAAAGTTCTTTGGAAGATTATAATCTTTGTGTACTGTTAGTAAGTGTGGTTTGACACATTCTGGGACGTTAACTTCTGACTAAGGGATTTTGATACAACACAAATTCCGCCAGCAGAGCGCCATGTGCACACATCTCTTTCTGTCATACCGACTCGCAGTGTGCTGACAGTAAGAGAAAAGTGACCTTAGGGGAACTCAGATTTCACCTCCTCAGTGTTTCAGATCTCTCAGAGACAGCTGGAAGCGAGGGCTCCTCCTCCATCCAGAGGACGCTGCTTTGATCCACAAGGTTAAAAACTGATTCCTCAATCGGTCTGAACTCTGGAGTTTGACGGTAATCGGTGGCAAAGTTGTTGCTGGTTATTCCGTCACAAAAGGGAAGAAGGATGTTGGATACTTGGTGGAATTGGAATAAAGGTTCGGTTGAAAAAGGAGTAATTGCTTGATGAGAGGCAGGATTTCCTCTAAACAGAGAAATAGAAGGAAGGAAAGGGCATGTAGCAACAAAACATATCATGTGTACACCGCCCAGGGAAGGGTGGATCCACACAACACATAATTCACTGTATTGTTCAAATAGAAACAGGATGACAGCAGCTAGAATCCCCATGTCAATCACAATAGAATAAACCTCAAATGTTCATCTGAAAGAAAGTAGATACGTTTAACCCCATTATGCTTTGAAATATGCAGTAGAAGCACATATTTTAGGTTTTCTGGACTCTTACCATCAGGCTTTGTCTATTTAAAGCAAAATGTTTCAAAAGTTGTCTTGCATCAGCAGAGGTTAGAGTGTTTCTTTTCCTGTGTGTACCCACCCTGCAACACTGACAGCTTATAATAAACGGTGAATGTGTGTGTCCTTAGTAGATTTCTGAAAATACAAACATTAATTCAAATTCAAGAAAGTATACAAGTATACAAACATAAAATTTTTTGTATTAATTTTTACAACAATGGCTTATGATGACAAAGCAAGTTGCTTGATTGTGCGTCATAGTCATAGTTCCCTGAATGGACTTGTTAAAGAACAAATCAGACAAAGACCTTTTTTGGCTTATTTTTTTGCAAAGCTTTTTTTTAATGTCACTTCTTTAATTTTCTTCATGTCCTTATCCACCATCTAAACCTTTGTGTGTGACTATAAAGGAGAGATATTTACATTGTGTGTAAATATATATAGCTTTACCTAAGTTGTTGCTCATTGTTTCAAATGTCAGGTTTTTTTTTGCAATGGGCAAAAACAGAAACAAAAAAACCTAAACAGAAAAAGTTCTTTGACACATAAACTCATGTTTACTGTTGTCTCTGCTTTCTGACTAGAGAAAATACTCACGCTTCACACAATTTTCTCTAAAGAAAAGGAAGTGCAGCTCATTGAGGGGGGTCCTTCTCGTCGCTGCACTCCCTCTATGCAGAGGTGGGGCTGGTGTCCGTCGCTGGACGGAGCAGCCAGGAGGACGGAGGTTCTGCTGTTGTAAGACGTTGCGTAACAAGCTAATCTGATTTCAGGCCTCTTTGTTTTTCAGGCCCTTTCATGGGTCTCACTTTCTCTTGTTCCCTGGTGGATTTCATCTGACAGTTTTAGTAGAGGGTACATCTAGTGGCTGTGAGTGCAGATAAATTTGAACGCGTGGGGTAAAATGGACTGCAGGAACTGTTGCTAGCCTCAGAGTTTTTTTGCACTCTGGTTTTGTGTTTGTGAATGCTTAAAAACCCAACAAATCTCATCTGAGTGACTGCTCACTGTGGCAGCCTATAGAGCTGTAGTTCGCTTACATAACAACTCTCCTTTTCTGAAAGAGATACCCACAGAGATGGGGATGATTCACAACATCCCAAAGAGCAAGAAAAAATAAATAAATAAAGGTTCTCAACTGCTGGTTAGTCTGATCATTAATGATCCTGTTCAGTGTCATTTAACCCTCCTGTCTCTGTCTTAACAGGTAAGCCTCGCAGCGTGGGGGGTTCTGAGCGCGTGCAGCTCTCCGGGGTGTTCAACGTGCGGAAAGGGAAGCTGGCACTGCCGGTGAACCGCTGGTCAAAGCGTCAGGTCACACTGAGTGGAACCTGCCTCATAGTGTCGTCGGTGAAACACGCCCACACGGGCAAGATGCACATCCTGCCCCTCATCGGAGGAAAGGTGAGATGTTTTCTGCTGATTTTTATTTAGGAACGTCTATCCTGTGACATGAATGTATGGGTGTTTTCACACTTGGTAGTCTGGTAGACTCGGTTCAATTGGGGACCAAAGTTGCAACATTTGTTACATTTTCAGCTGGTGTGGTTTGCTTTCACACTGCAGTGTGCCAAATAAAATAAACTCTTTGAAAAGCTTGTTGCTCCTCTTCGCCTGTGGTGGCGCTGCACAAAAAAGACGGAAATGACACAAAATCCTCAGAAGATTCTGAGCGCAACTTTAAATGCATCCACATAAGCATTCCAGTGGAATAAATGGGGCTGGTGTGAATGCACCCTTTTGTTTAATTAGATTTGCCTAGATGCTTTTGACCCACTTTCCCTTTTAGTTTGTCAACATAATCCACCTTCTGTGTTTTTGGGAGGGGATTTTACATATTTTTTCTTCTAAAGTTAGAATTTTTTTTTCTAATTGTTCAAATTCTTGAGTAACAGCTGTCAATATTTTCTGAACAAATATTATTGTTTCTTTGGACTTTGGTTGCCTTTAAGCATCAATATAGCTTGTGTACATAAACAGCCCTGTTTCATCCCTTGATCAGGTGGAGAGTTGCGTTTCTTGTAGACGGTGGGAACTGAAATGGCTCCTTTGTTTCAGGTGGAAGAGGTGAGGAGGCACAGCCACTGTCTGGCCTTCAGCTCTGCCGGTCCCCAGAGTCAGATCTACTACGTCAGCTACGACTCGTACGCCGAGCACCTGCGCTGGCACAGGATGGCCTCCAAGGTACAAACTCCAAACATTGAACTGCTTCACAATTTGAAATGTTTCCATTTTTTTTTTTTTTGGTCAAACGTCCTTCATAATGTTTCGGGATAATCTTAAAGCAACACTTTTCTGTTCTCTGCTCCCAAAATCTGGCTTTAATTTTTAAAGATTGGTCTTTCAGCTGACTGTCACAAGCGTCTCTCGTGGCTTTTAAGTCTTGTTTCTCGTCCCGCTCTCTACCCAGATCGCCTCCCAGAGGGTGAACTCTGTGGATCTGTCCTGCTGCAGCCTGGAGGAATTGCCCGGTCAGCTCTTCTACAGCCAGGACCTAACGCACCTTAACCTCAAGAACAACTTCATGTCCCTTCATAAAGGTGTTCCTGCACTTACCAGGTGAGACTGTTCAGCTCACACACAACACTCTTAACGAGACTGTTGGCAGTTTTCTGTTTCTTTTCTGGAGAGATGCTACATGCCGGAAAGAGGAAGCAGTTTTGCTAAAATTACAGCTGATGCTCTTGTGGTTCTGAATGAGCTGCAGTGGAGATGACAGACATGACATCATGTGACCTCTTTGGGCTGGGGACGTCTCTTTGTATTTCGGTCAACATTCTGAATTAGTTACCAATGTTCAGCTCCTGTGAGGTTTAGGAATCCTTTGGCCCTTTAACCCTAAAATACAAGCTGGGAAAAAAAATTCATTTCAAAACCTAGATTTTCAGTTTTTTTCATGAAAAATCTTACTTTTGGGAAGGTTACATAAACACTTGGTAAAACTGAACCTGGCACTCTTGGAAAATTCCCTCTTCAAACCACAAGTTGATTGTTCGCTTTTGGTCAGAATAGAAACTGAAACTTGAACAAAAAGTATAAACGTAATGTAAGAAACGTCCCCAGCCTGCTCTAAATAATACAGCGTTTTCAGACGTTGTCATCCACCATGCGAGTGCTGAAAGCAGCGTGTCGGTTGGATACCATCAAAGATGTTCTTCCTCAGATGAGCTTCGGGGCTCATCTTACAGTTTGTGTACACAGCTGTAGATTTAGTGGGAGTGGGGGGTGGGGCCTGACTACTTGTTTTGAATAAAAACAACTCAGCCGAAGACATTTTTACAGATATATACTTGTGTGTGTTCTGAGATGTTTTCAAAGAGAGGAAAGTAACCACAGTAAATCTGTTAACAGCCATCTTATCCACAGCCAGTATCGGGATTTTGGTGAAACGTTGCTGTAAGAAGATATTTTCCAATCAATGCTCAAATTCCACCTCTCTTTTATTATAACTTAATGTCGAACGAGCTGCACATTGAAGGCTGACATTTACCTGATGGAAATTCACATGTACACCACTATTGTTTCTGGATAAATACAAACTTCCCAGGTAGGGTTTTGCACTTTTTTAAAAAATTTTTTTAACTATGGATCGCCAGTAACTTTCTCTTTGAAGATCTTTCAGCCTCAGTCTGACCATAAAGCTGGATCTGTTCAGGCTTGTAAGGGAGGCACAGTTTGCATGGAATAAAATAACCAACACAAGAATAAACCGAAAGAAATGAGGCAATTTCCATTAAAATACTTCGATATGGATATATGATGAAAAAGCATTTGAAACAATTAGAAATTCTAAATATTTTTCAAGTTGATTGTTTGAGCCAATCAGGTTTAAGCCAAAATACATGGTGAATTTGTCTATCAAAGAGATTTAAAGAAATTCTAATTAAATTAGAAAAAAACATTTTCTTTATTACTTAATTTAGAAGAAGGTCATAGTCTTATTATAGCAAAGATGAATATCTGTGTAACTCTGTGTCTGTTTTTCCCCTCCCTCTTTCTCTCGGTGTCTCTTTCTCTTTTGCTCTCTAGGTTCTGTAAACTGAGAAGCCTGAGTCTGTCAAATAACGCTCTGTCTGAATTTCCTCTGGCCCTCTGCGACATCACTTCGCTCTCGGAGCTCAACCTGTCTGGAAACCGTCTCTCCTGTCTGCCTGCAGAAGTCACGACCATGAACAAGTAAGTGAGGGCCGCAGTGAGCACTGAAGCGCGTTTTTGCACATGCGCGGAATGTTTCCTCACTGACCTGCATGCGGCTGACAGAGACTTTGATGCTGAGGCATCAGTCCAGAATAATCCCTCTGTGCATTAGAGGAGCATTTGGCTGAAAACCAAACATGTGTCCTGACAGTGCAGAGATTCCAGAGATTCCAGCTTCAGTGCAGAGTCATGCTGATTCTGTCGCTGCATCAGGAATGTAACCTACTGGCTCTCCAGAGACCCGTTTGTCAGGCATTGTAGATATTCTCAGAAGAGTTAATGTTTAACAACACACCAAGGTCTGGACGGTGGAACATGAAGGCACCGCGACTGTTACAGTGGAGATTGTTTTATTGCAAGTAGTTTTAAATGTTAAAGTCTTAAATTTTAATAAGTTAATATGTGATATGATGAATAACTTGCATGAGCGGGACAAACATGGTGTTGCATCACAAATGTAAAAACAAAAAACTGATAGGGAATGATTTTATGGACGACCATCCCGATCAACTATCACTCTGCCAGAATGCAAAAATCTGAACTTTTCTTCTGTCAGGGAACGCACCACACTTTACTCCAGGTTAGGGTAACCACACTCTTTGGTGTGGAAGTTGTTACTGAGTACAGAGGAGGCTGTTAGATTATGTCACAGCTGCTCTTTTTAGTCCTTTTGGGTCACTGGGTCCAGTTACATGATGGAACATGATGCTTTATGCCAGATCAAGAAATATATGAAGCCTTTCTGGAATCTCATTTGAAGAATGAGTCTATTGCCTCTGCTCCTTATGTGTAAAAGATGACTGATTACAGAAAGACTCCCTTATAATTACGATAGATTACTTTAATTATGAAATAAATTTTGTAGCCAGCAGTAGATCAGACTCTTTCCCTTTGTCATTACATTGAACAACACCATCATTTTACTTTGAATGGATCTTGTAGGGAAAAAAATGATCTTATTATGTATATGTTTTAAATGGTGGAAAACGGAGAGAAAAAAGGAGCTGTAACTTGTCTTGTAAAGGAAATGTGCTGCAATCCTCTTTTGTTAGATTTTATTTGTTCACATGGCTGGGTTCCATAACATGGGAAATTTAACTTTGTTTTTAAATTTCCTGTGAGGCACAGGGAGAAACTGCTCTGTAACTGGACCCTGTTTTGGAGAAGTTTTATTTTTGACATTTTTTTTTAAAGATTAAGTTTTCAATTCGTCCAAAACTAACATTTATCAGTGCTGCAATTAATCAACTTTTGCTTCCATCATCACGAATCAGGCTGGAGTGAGACAATATGTCAGCCATATTTGTTCTAAGCTCATCATAATATATTTGGATTTGATAGGAAAACGAGTCCTGACTGTTTTGAGCTGAGTCTTCAGTGCTCTCTGTGTTAACCGTTACCTCTCCTCCTCTGGCCAGCTTGCAGACTCTCCTCCTGGATGGGAACATTGTAAGCTCGCTGCCTGCAGAGCTGGGCTGTCTGGAGGGCCTCACCTACCTCGGCTTGTCCTTCAACTGTTTCAGCAGTGTCCCTCCTGTCCTGGAGAAGCTCCGAGGCTTGGAAAAGCTCTGCCTGGCAGGGAACCGGCTGTCCGTCCTGGACGTGGCCGGGCTGCAGTGGCTGCACACTCGATATGTAGATGTCAGGTAAGAAGATCAATCACCGTCTAAAACAATCAATCAATCAATGCTTTATTTTGGTAAATTGCCCACTTTAAACACATGACACAAACAAAACAACAATAAACAAAACCCATAATTTACCAAAAAAGGAATAGGCTGAAAGCCAAGCTTATTCTTGTCTATCCAGATATTGTCACAGACCTAATAAAAAGTCATACTTTTTTCTCACTGTCTGAAGTATTTTTTCTTCTTAGATGAGTCAGAATTACCAAGTTTATTTAAATTTGCTAAATTCCAGAAAACAGTGAATTTATTTTTACTGTTAGATATTTTTTGTAACTTTCTGTATTGTGTTTAATCATTCAGTTTAAGCACGAAGGTAATTTACTTTAACGCCATGTTTCAGTGTAATAAACACCTATTCCTAATTTCGCAATGGCTTATAGATCAATTGAATTGAAATAAAGGTTATCTTATATTTTCTGTATTAAAGGTTATAATAATTGGGCGTTTTAAAATATTTTTGTTAAATTCTTGTTCTTACACCATTCAGGTGTGTGTGAGAAGCTGTTCAACACATGTAATTTTTGTCAGATTTAACTTTACCTTGTCCCTGCTGTTGAATGTAGAATACCATAATAAGACATTATGGATTACAGTAATAAATTAGATTATATAGTAATTTATTGAAACTGTCTTTTTTTAGTTCATTTGTATTCAAAGTGTGGTGTTGGTAAAGTTTGAAATCATACCTTGCAAATGCTTGAATTTTGCTATGATAAAATATATGAACCCAGAGTCTTATGATGTCTGACATCTTGGCTTTCTTGAAATTGATATATCCTTAAAAAAAAAATTGAACAGTATAATATCTTCTCCCTGTGGCTGTAATTCAGGCTGAACAGGCTTGACAAAGTGACTGTGGCTGATTGGGAGCAGCTGCTGCACATCATCCAGCTGGACGTGCGGGACGCCGGCCTACAGGAGCTGGACGTCAGCTGCTTAGGGAAGCTGGAGCTGCTGCGCTGCGACAGAAACTCCCTCTCCCTCCTCAGAGTCAGCGGCCACGCCCTCAAGAGCTTGCATGCCAGTCATAACGGTACCGACACTTGTATCACCACGAGACCTTAAACCGACAAGGCCTGATGCATCGCCTTCACACACTGCTGTGCCTGTGTTTACAGAGCTGATGCAGCTGGAGGTGCAGCCTGTGCCAGAGAATCTGACAGTTCTGGATCTCTGCAGGTAGGGAAAATGTCGGCACCTCGCTTTCTTGCGCACGGTGTGCAAAAGCTGCGCGCTGACTGGGTTTGTTTTTGTAAAGGAACAAGCTGCGAGGTGTCCCAGACTGGCTTTGTCAGAGTAGCAGACTGGAGGTGTTGGACATTAACCATAACTGCGTCACCGAGCTGCCCGTATGGTGAGCGGCACAAAAACACACCACACACACACACACACACACACCAAAGAAGGTCTAGTGAACGAAATATGACAAAAGGTTGAGTTAAAGATTCCTAAAACCGTAGTGGTTCCTGAAAAAGTTTTAGCTGTCGAGAAAAAAACTAAATGACATCTTTGCAGAAACTACTTGTTTTTTTTCTCTTTAATCCACTCAGGATTAAAATTATGCATCCAGACTGAAATAGAAACATAAATCCTCACTAATGTTTGCTTAAATGTCTCTTAGTTGGAACTTGCACGTTCAGCATACTTTGTAACAATGAACCAGCTTCTGGTATATTTCTGGCTGAACATTTGACCAAACTATGACTGAACTGGTTGAGTTAATTTTGAATGGATTGTTTTTTATCAAACCATTAAACAGTTTCCTTGTGTTGTTTAAAGACGTTGTTCTGTCGGTGTCCAAGTTTCAACCATCTACTGTAGCTCAAATCAGCTAGCTACTGATTTGAACTATAGTTAAGGAATTTAGCATTATTGTGTATATTTTATTCTGTATGTTTGTGTAGATAAGGAAAAGTCAACAATAGATTCAAGTTTACCTTCTTGTCAAAAATCAGCAGAGTTATGCCTTTGTTCTGTCCTAGAAAAAGAATAACTAATCTGTAAGTAAAGTCCCAGATTAAAATGACATTAATGCAAACAAGCAGATACAAATAGAAAAAAATTGCCTAAAAGAAAAAGATGAGGTTCACTTATCTATACTGATGCATTATCCACAAATACAATCAAATAAAAGTCCAGCATCATATTTATGTTTTCTTTAATGTGGAGCTGCATCTTTTTCTGTTCCATCTGGTCGAGGCCATTAGAAGCTCTGCAATGTTTCAGCTGTAGACCAATTTGAATAAGCCATTATGTTTGACTTTGCTTTTAAATGTTTCCTTCCTTATTTTCATTTAATAATAGTGCAACATCATTGTTTGTTTATGTTCTATGTAGCCAGTCTGAGCCTCTACCACACCACTAAACAGCTGAAGAAAAAAACTCTTAACTTTCTTCATGGAAACAGTCTTACAGTTTGTCCATTAGGCCACAATCTACATGATTCATTTCAGTTTCCATATAGGCAGGGAAACATGAATCTGGATCCAGCTGTGTTGAACGTGTCTCTGTTCTCTGCTGGTCCCTCTTGAGTGTTTAAACTCATTGAACTTTAGCAACAAACTGAAGTTCCACTCACAGCTTTACAGTCCACGGCCTGATCCTACTGTGTTTGTGTTACAGGCTGCTCTCTAGTGGGAGTCTGAGGAAGCTGCTGGCAGGCTGGAATGACGTGTGCATGCTCCCTGATAGGCTGGAGAGTTCCCAGCTGGAGGTCCTGGACCTCCAACACAACCACATGATGGAGCTCCCTCACGGCCTGTTCATCAAAGCCCAGAGGTGGAGCTGTTCTCCTCACATTTCTCTGGCTTTCTTTGCCGTTTTGTTCAATTTTTACATAGTAGTACTTACTCTGTGTTCTGGATTTCATCCCAGTTTGCGCTACCTAAATGCATCGGCCAATAAGCTGGAGGATCTGCCACCAGCAGGCTTGTCAGATGATTCCTGCAGCAGCCTGGAGGAGCTGTACGTGACCAATAACAGCCTGACAGACAAATGCATCCCTCTGCTGACGGGACACGGCCGCCTCAGGGTGTTGCACCTCGCTTACAACCAGCTGCAAACCTTTACTGCCAGGTACAACGCAATAAATGTGTCTCTGTAAATATATCAAATTATTCATTTAGAGTTTCAGCAGGTCAGTCATCATGTAGGTTATTCTTTGAGTTTCTGTATTTTCTCCTCCTTCTGCAGTAAACTGGCTCGGCTGGAGCTGCTGGAGGAGCTGGACCTGAGCGGCAACCGACTGAGAGCCGTGCCCACCACCATCCTCAGCTGCCGGCGGCTGCACACGCTGTCCGCCCACTCCAACTGCATCAACACCTTCCCAGAGGTGCTCCAGCTGCCCGAAATTAAGGTTCGTCAGAGGAATCGCGGCATCGATCCAAAGTGCTTCAGAAATGCTGAAAATCTGAATTTTTATATCCATAAAATAACTTTCATTTAGCAATAAAATCTACAGAAATATTAAATCCCGAATGTTTTTGTTTTCAAATGTTTTATATGCTTTTGGGTGAAATCAAGGCAGCTGACAGCTGTAGTTAGGCTGTTTTACATGTCCTTAAACATCCAAACAAAGACAGGAATTTAAAATTGGAGAATCCATGAAGAAGCACGGTCATGTTGAGCTCTATCTGTGCCGTTCTCAGTGCGTCGATCTGAGCTGCAACGAGCTGACGGAGGTTACGCTGCCTGAGGTTCTTCCCCCAAAACTCCTGGAGCTCGACCTCACCGGAAACCCTCGACTCAACCTCGACCACAAGAGCCTGGAACTCCTCAAGTATGGACATACAATCTTCAGGAGAAACCTTCAGACACAGAGCTGTCTTTAAAAAATGTTTCTCCTTCTTGCAGCAACATCCGCTGTTTCCGGGTGGATCCGTCTCCATCTGCTTCTGCCGCGAGCGAAAGCCACGGCGTCCCTGCGGTGTGGAGCCACGGCTTTACAGAGGCTTCCGGAGTCAAAAACAAGTCAGTCTTTAGTTACTGGCTCTATTTTACACCCGTTTGTTTAGAATGTCTAGAATTAGAGGTGTTTCCTGGCTGTTATCTCTGTTGATGAGCCGTTGTCGTCCTCAGACTGTGTGTGGCCGCTCTGGCCCAGGACACCTTCTGCGGGATGCGAGAAGCTCTGTATGGCGTCTTTGACGGAGACAAGAACGTCGAGGTACCTTACCTGCTGCAGTGCACTATGGGAGACGTTCTGGCCGAGGAGCTGCACCGAGGGCCGAGGCAGGAAGACTACATGACTAATACTTTCCTCACCATGCAGCGGTAAATGCTCACCTCACCCGACTCCTCATTAAAGAGGAAAACAGCAGCTTGTTGTTAATGCTGTTTTTTTGTTTGTTTTTTTTTTGTGGCATCTGCAGGAAGCTCGGGACAGCCGGTCAGAGGATGGGCGGCTCGGCAGCATTATGTCACATCAGACACGACCCGGTGGCGCCCGGCGAACCCGGCAGCTGCTTCACCCTGAAGGCGGCCAACGTGGGCCGCTGCCAGGCCGTGCTGTGCCGAGGAGGGAGAGCGCTGCTGCTGTCCAACGTCCACACCGTCCGAGAGGAGACGGAGTACGAGAGGGTCCGGCAGCACAATGCCGTCATCACAGAGGTAACCAAGCAAGCATCCATGATTTGTTCTTCAACTCTTGGTTGTAATCTAAGGTAGTTTATAGTTTTTCCTAATCTAAAAGTTATGTAAATCTCTGTATGGATGCTGAATGACATTAATTAGCCCCTAATTTTAAGACTGAATCTTTTTGGTACAGTGAGAGATTAGACAGACAGGTGGAAGTTACCATGTCTCATCTCAGGGTGTCCTTATAGACTTTCAAAATCAAAGCTTACAGCGTTTTGTTGTAAACCAAATGACTTAAATTTTGGGGGGGAAAGAAAAATCTAATTATTTGTGTACTTTTGAAACTTGGTTTGCTAAACCTATTATTAGAAACATCTTCAAAAATATTCAAAATCATTAAAATGTTTCTAAATATACAGTATTTATAGAGTTCAGGTTTTCCAGGTTAAATTAGCTCAACTACATCATTTTACTTCCATTAAAGTCATTTTTCTTCCACTGCTCAAACATTGAGTCGTTATTTAGTACATTAAACATAGTTTACAATAATAATAATTATTCTTATTACATGTGATCAGACGCTGAGTTTTTATCATGTCTGTTTCTGCAGGATAACAAGGTCAGCGGTGTGACCGACTCTACCAGGATGATGGGATACTCCTTCCTCAGTCCCTCTGTGACGCCCCGCCCTCACGTCTCCACGGTGACGCTCACTCCTCAGGATGAGTTCTTCCTCCTGGGCAGCCGAGGATTGTGGGACTTGTTGTCTCCCAACGAGGCGATCGAGGCCGTGCGGAACGTTCCCGACGCTCTCGCCGCGGCTAAGAAGCTGGCGACGCTGGCCCAGAGCTACGGCTGCTCCGACAGCCTCAGCGCCGTCGTCGTCCAGCTCAACATCACCGAGGACTGCTGCTGCTTCTGCGAGCCGCCCCCTCCGCCGCCCAGCCCTGGGCCCGCCGCCCAGCCCGCCCTGCAGCCCTTCTCCGGCAGCGACGGGGGGATTCCACTGCCGCCCACCTCTTCTGGAACCGTGAGCGAGCTGAGCAGCGAGTTCAGCACCTCTGAGATGAGCAGCGAGGTGGGGTCCACCGCGTCCTCCGAGGAGCCGCCGGCACCGCCCTCTGAGCCGCTGAGCTCCCATCTAAACGCTCAGGGCCGGATCGGTGCGCGGCGACCTGCTGCCGGGGGCGGCTCCTTCCAGAGGCAATTCTCCGGAGCGCTGTCGGACAACGGGCTGGACAGCGAGGACGAGGAGCCCATCGCCGGCGTGTTCTCCAACGGCAGCCGGGTGGAGGTGGAGGCGGATGTCCACTGCCTGCTCCGGCACGGCTCCACTCACTCCAACGCCACGAGCGCATGCAAACCCGTCGCCCCGAGTAACGAACTCTTACCTCCCAACTTCACATCCCCGTCTCCCTCACCCGTCCCTCCGCCTTCCCCGAACCAGGAGGCTCGCTCGGCCACGCTGGGCCGCCGGGCGCGGGCCAACGGCTCCGTCGCCTGCCAGGGCCGCAGCCAGGATCTGATCGAGGAAGCGGCAGACGCCCCCATCAGGAAACAGGGAGGCTACTTCAACGCCCCCGCCCAGCCCGACCCGGACGACCAGCTGATCATCCCGCCGGAGTTGGAGGAGGAGGTCCGGCAGATCATCCAGCAGCAGCAGGAACAGATGCAGACACACACCTATCAGAGACCTGCAGACTATTTTGTCACGCCGCTCTGACTGCTGCTGTCTGAATCAATACCACCATCATCATCCAGCATCACTGAGGGAGGAGTCTCTGATTTAGTGGACTCAGAGTTCAGTTTGGACCAGAAAGTCTTTTTGAGGTTTTCTGACCCACTTTATTTTGTACTGTTAACAAACCCTGAAACACAATGCAATTTTTGTAACTTTATGTTGATTTAAATCTTCACATGTAAAAGATTATTACCATATCTATGATATGAAGAAGCACTTTGTGTTGTAGTAGCTTTTCAGATCAGTTCTACATTAAATGGTACTTAAGAACCGGACCAGCGTTCGGATCACAGCTCATGGCCTTACAGGTGTCGGAGTTAGGAACTGTTTAACTAACTCCTAGGAGTTTAATACTTTATTTAGTCACTGAGGCTTAACTAATATTCTCTGAGAGAAAAGATGATTATTCCTGAAGGCTGACGACGTTCCATGTCCGTGTTCTGTAGTTGGCGCTGCAACGTTTCTACTTACTAACAGCTCTGAGCAGCATTACAGCAAACAGCACAAGAGACCTACTTTTGCTAAACAATAAAGTTTTCAGATAACTGCAACATGTTTACTTTGTGCCTTCTTTCTCTGAAGTTAAATCATCCAGCAATTTTTAGTTTCAACAATGACCTGAAGAATTTCACAAGAACCAGCAACACTTTTCCTTATTTGGTCAAGTTACAGCCACAAACATTATGGCATTTTGTTTAGATTTTATGTGGCAGATCAACAAAGTTGTTGCATATTTGTGAAGCAAAAATAGGATATAGTTGAGATTTTTTGCAATAAATAAATGTCTTAAGTGCAGCGTACCTTTTGGTTGCTATTTCCCAGCAGAGGAGAGGCTGTTGGTTTTCCTACACAAACATTTGGCATGCAAGCCAAAAAATCCAGTTCTGTCCTTTTCTAGCCAATCTCTTCAACAGGTTTGGTGTTCTCTGTCTTGTGGCCAAAAATGTAAACAGGACAAACAGAAGCTTTTACATTTCTTTCTTGACTGCATACAGCTAAAAACTCAGTAAGGTGATGTGATTGATCCATGTTCATGTGGCTATTTTCAGATTTTTATTTATAGATTTACTTTAAAAGCATTTCCATCCACTTAATTGTTATGGACTAACTTGAGTTGGTCTGTCATGTAAATTATGTTAAGTTTGTGGCTGTAACATGACAAAATGTTAAATTTAAGAGGTGTGAATACTTCTGCAGGACACAATATCTGGTATTTTCTCTGCTGTGACAATTGCTGCTCTGTTTTCTAAAATCCTCTGAAGTGGGGGTTTGTTTTGTTTGTAATGGAGCCTTTTGAACAGTTGCTTCACTGTCCTGTTTGTTGTAGTCATGACGCCCCCTGCAGGAGCAAGGATTACAGCAAACATCACAAGTCTTTAAATCAAGTCAATTTTAATTTTACCTGATAGTTTTAGTTTACAGAAAAACTACAGAGGCACATACGAATAAATCTGTGATGTAAAAACAAATTATTTAACTGCCATCACATTAAAAACAAGTCCAGTGATCCTTAAGCTCAGTATCTGATTAAAGTGATAAAAAAATGTCAAAACGCCACAACTGCAAGAATTTCAAGCACTGAGAAAATAAGAAACATGATCTACAATTACTAGAGGTATTTACAGAATATACAGAAACTTATCTACACTTTCCTGAGTTTAATAAAGAATCTGAAAATTAAAAGTGGCAACGGATGAAAAACAAGCAATTAAACGTCCCATTTTGCTTCATGATTGATTCCTGCTTGTAGGGTAAATCACATGGCTCTGAGAGTTTACATTACATCCATACTTCCTTTACTGTGATTGGTAGAAAAAACAGGAAGTCATTCTGCAGCTGATTCTATGAAGTCAAATAAGCTGAAAACTCTGATGGTGTTAGTAATCTTAAAATTAGACACTTGTCCTGAACGACTGGATTCCTTAATCAGAAAAAGGAGTCGACTGCAACTTTGATCAGTGTTGGGTTGAATGTCAGTAATGTGTGACTCATCGGTTTCTGCCGGATGATGAACTACGTCATCTTACTATGAACACATCCATGTCAGGAGTCCTTTTAGGTGACCGGTTTAAGCTCTCGTTATAAACCAGTCCTCCTCTCCGGATCGGCTCCGATCTGAACCCGGCTGGTTGAACACCTCCAGCCTCACACTGACGTTGTGTCTGGCCTCAGCTGGGCCCTGCGGTGGTTCCCCTGACCCTCCTGTTTCTCCGCCTGTCGCCTCTTCTTCTCCCGAAGGTAGCGCTTCACTCCCCTGATCGTCTGGACCGTGAGCACGGTCCCGGCCGTGTACAGGATGGCGGTGATCAGCCCGAACAGCGCCACGGCTGCGTCCGCCCCGCTCACGTCGCAGTTCATCCAGGTGTAGCCGTTCCGCGAGTAGATAATCTGTCGCCGCTTGCACACGTCCGTGGAGTTGACCTGGATGACAAAGTGCAGGTAGAGGCCCACGGCGACCACGTAACCCACGGCGCCCACCGCCTGGAAAGCCAGCGCCCCCACCAGCAGCTTCTGATTCATGTGGTGGGCGCGTTTGTTCCCGGCGACCACGAACACCAGCGAGACGACCCCGAAGGTCAGGCTGAAGGCAATGCCGCCGTAGATGCCGGGCGCCCTCATCTGGCTGTACTCCATGTCCAGTCGTCGCACCTCCTGCAGCTCGGTGCCCTGTAAGCTGAAGGTGCTGTCGATGCTGATGCCGCCGACGCCGCCCATCGACGACAAGCCTGCCGTCACCATCTGGGCCGCGACCACGCAGATCAGGACGAGGGCGTTGGTCAGGACGGAGCAGATCAGCACGATGCCTGGCCAGGGCGAGAAAGACGAGGGGAAACTGGTTCCATGGTTAAAAGTAAAAACAATTAAGTATAAAGAAACTTGGAGATCCAACTCTGGATGGCTCAATTAAAGTGACTGTGTCAAAGTTTGGGCTTAAAGTTGAATAAAAAACTATGACATGACCTCAAACAGGCTGTAAATCTGCCAATGTGGCTGAATTACAACAGTTAGGCAAAGAAAAATGGGGCAAAATTTCCTAATATGCTTGTTGCTGCTAAGGTCTGTACAACCATTTGTTAGGTTTAAGAGTATCCAAGTTAGTCTGGATACTTGTTCTAACTTCACAAAGTTGTAACTTGAAAAGCAACTTGTCTTTATTATTGTATTTTGTTAATACAATTAGTTTCATAACAATAAGGAAGAAGAAAAAAAAACTCACAGCATTGTAAATTGGTTAGGGGAAAAAAAACAAAAACCTAAAAGTCTCAGAGTAGCTTGGCTTTTTCCGAGAATCAGCAACAAGCTTTGTCTGCTGAAACTCTGAGAAGAGAGAGCGCAGCAGCAAACCGGTCGGACCGGTTTTCACAGGAGGAAATAATGAAGCTTGATGAAACCAAAGTCCACACTCTTGCGCTGCAGCTGCCTTCAGGGCAGCTTTCGGTTTTTTTGACCCACATATTTCTTCTGAGAGTCTGCATACCTCTACGGGAACAGATGTTGGTACATTTGGACTCCTGGTGCTCCACCCGGGGAACGTTCCTCGAATACCTGGAAGGGGCTTCGGATTCTGGGGGGCTGTATCGGGGGGCAGTGTAAGAGCTGGAACACATGTAAAATACTAATTACTTTCCCATACAGTTAGTCTAGGTGAATACAAGTGTTTTGTCTTGTTTTAATCCGTTGAGAACAACATATAATTCTGATCAAGACAATAATACACTTTAAAAGGGACAGTGCAGATCAAATATAAATGTCAGATTAATACCACAAGATAATATGTTGTCAGGTTAGAAGATTGTAGCAAATTAAACATGACTATTATTTTAGACAGTTCCTCTTTACTGAAGTAAGGATGTAATAATCTTCTGTTTAGACTATGCGAAGTCAGGTTACATATTCAATATATTTTTGGTGAGTAAAACATTAAAATAATTTCTATCATTTGCTAAGAAATAAAACCCACTATTGCTTGACAAATAAGGCATGTTTTCCTGAAAAACGTTACCAACATACTACAACTGATGCAACAATCTAAAACTGTAAGGCCATCTGACGAAAATTATTTCATTGTTTTTGTAAAACTAAAGTAAAATAAAAATACATATTTGCACATTTGAGTTGGCGTAAGTGATGCTAGTAGCTAATTCAGGACCCTAAGAGAAATTACTTCAAACCATACAGTAAAGACACTGTAAAATTAAAAGCTAATTTAATCAGTTTTGCTGCTAGTGTGGCTGTAGGATTCATTTCACTTGGATGTTTGACATTAGATAAATCAGTATTATTGCGTTATACAACTTGTTGCATATTAAGCTCCACATTATGTAGAGTGTGGCATTTAAGAAAGCCATTAAATAAAGGTAATACATTTTTAAAAATCTGTATGGTTATTTTTAATATCATGCAGCCCTGTAGGACCTGTGTAATATGGGGCAAACAAAGCACAAATGGTCAAACACATCAGTTTTTGTTTTTATCATCAAATTAAGGACGTGATTACTTCAACATACAGTTGAAACCAGATATTTAAACACGCTAAATAAAAAGACAGTTTTTTCATTACTACCTGACGTTAAATCAGACCAAATGTTTCTTGGTTTAGCTTAGTTAGGATTCCAAAAATTATGTCTATTTGCTAAATGCCAGAAAACCTGGAAAGAAAGAACTTTTTTTTTTTAAATTTTTGGTAACTTTTCCCGAATTCAAAAGTACATTTGGTCAGTATCAGGGATAACTGTCTCTTTAAAGATTTGACCCAAAAACGTAAACGTGAATTTCAGTCATCCAAAAAGCTACAAAAAATGTTTACTTGCCATAAAGGCAAAAGTTGTTAAAAACCTCCGCTGTTCATAGCGGTGCTACTGTCCCACCTGTCCGGACTGGACCGCCTGTTTTCTCGGGGCCGCCTCTGCTCTCCGTTCCTCTCCCGGTGTCCATGGTTGGAATGGGGCGGTTGTTTCATACCTGTCGAGAGTAAATTACACATAAAATACCTCTAAATGACAAGAAAATTGCTCTGCATACTTGTAAAAGTAACATTTTTATGTTAAATGCGCTGTAGAAAATTGTCTTTGTTTTTTAATCATTTAAATCCAAAAATTTCCTCAGCCGTTGACGGAAATAACTCAAGGTTGACGTAAACCGCGCTGAAGCTCGCATCTGATTCATAGCTCATGATTGGGACTACAAAAGGAATATTCCCCCTATTTTAAAGAATCAACGAGTTTTGAACAGATTTACTTCAAAATGCAAAATACTTATAATGATTTGACCTTGACTGAATTATTTGACACTGTTCATACATATTATAACAAATATGTGAATATTTTACTTTAGTTATTACCTGGACAATCAATGCTTTTTCAGGGATTAGGACGACTTTATATTAGGTCTTCTTGAAAAACGTTGGAAATTAAGACTGGTCACATGTGGACTAAGTTATTGAAGATTAAATTAATCTTTAAAATGTACTTTGTGTTTTGTAAAAACACCAAGCTCTGTTTGTAAAAATACAAACAACAACAAAAAAAGAAATGTGTCACATAGTTTTGCTTTGTGAAAACATCCATGTTCTTTGCCCGTTTATTCGAGCACGGTCTCATCACTCACTCATGATCATTTAGGAAGACAGATTAAACTCGGGGCTATTTATTTTGGAAATTTTGTTTTTGGGTTACCATATATCCATCCATCCATCCATTTTCTTGCACCCTTGTCCCTTAGTGGGGTCGGGAGTTGCTGGTGCCTATCTCCAGCTGACGTTCCGGGCGAGAGGCAGGGTTCGCCCTGGACAGGTCACCAGTCTGTCGCAGGGGTTACCATATATTTTTGACTTAATTACTAGGTTTCATTATAATAACAGTGAAAACAATAATTTATTAGGATTATTAGTTGGTTTGCTTTTATAAGTCAGTCAAGCAGAATTGTGGAACAATTTCTTACAAGTATGGGGTCAACTGGGGTGAGTCTTTGGCTTTTTGTTTTTAAGAGTGGGAGAAGTATGGAAAATGATAGGGCCACCAAAAAAAATAAAATAATAATTCTGATTTTAAAGTCAGAATTCTGAGATTAAAGTCAAAATTCTGAGATTCTTACTTTAAAGTCAGAAATTCAGAATTCTGAGATTTAAAGTGAGAATTCTTTTTTTTTCGGTGGCTCCAATCCTCTTCTGTAGAGAAGCCAGGGGAAACCGTAGAAAGTTGATTTTTGTTTTCTCAAACAGGATAAATAAACTGTAAAATGCAACCTTCAAGTTTTTGACAATTACCTTATTTTGCGTGTATACACAATATCATCACAGTCAGTTTGGCCAGAAGCCTTTCATTTATTTGTCATTTTTAAAAAGAGAAATGGTAACACTTCATTTGGACAGTAAAACCACTTTAGATAAGGTCCTGATAAAAGAATATATACATTTTTTAAAAAGTGATTTATTTTAATTTATTATTTTATTAAAATAAAAACAATATCAACAAAATGCAGTTAATTTCAAAATATGACTAGTCAAACATAGACTGAATATTTCTGCACTTCTGTATCAACAATAAAAGCAGTTTGATTTATCGAGCCTTTAGTCTAATACCGAGAGTAAAAACAGGGTTTAACCTGAAACTCTATGAATAGCACCGAATCGGAAGCTAACTTCAAAGTCAGGTTAAACGTTAACAAGGTATAGTGCAATTATTTAAAAGATGATATAGTTAAAAGATTAACATACAACACCCGAAACTAATCTTGTAGTCGTAAACTAAACACACGTTTCATTTCTAAAATTTAGCAGCGTTTTAAGTTTGTTTATATTATCAGATATTTTTTGGCGTTAGCTTCAAAAGTTTAGCGAACCGTTCGGACAAACTTTGATCCATTGAATTTTAACTTACTGCGAGGTTGACAGATGCCGTCTTTAATCCAACTCTTCTGTAATTTCGGACACCTAGTGTGTTGTCAGAGTTTCACGTAGAGACACGCTCCACCCTAACCTGGAAGAGGAGGAAGAGGAAGAGGAAGGTCTGCAGGTGTTCAGGTCAGGTCGGTTTCAGCTCCAGCTACGGTGCGGACTGAGAGGCTTCTGGATGAAGTTCTGGACATTTAATGAATCAGGCGCTTTGTTCGGTGCCGTCAGTCCTTGTTGTGAAGCCAAAAGAAGCCTCTGGAGGAGTCGACCTTTTAACAGCAGCAGCACTGTCTCTCAGAGACTCAGCCATCTTGTTGTTTATGTGATTGAAATCTCCCCAAAGAGCCTCCCTCTGCTTTTTCACACCACGTTGTAGTTTTCTTAAATATACTATACACAGGTGTGTGTGTGTGTGTGTGTGTGTGTGTGTGTGTGTGTGTGTGTGTGTGTGTGTGTGTGTGTGTGTGTGTGTGTG
>CAEGAF010161790.1:0-17381 GCA_903067075.1 Micropoecilia bifurca | reverse complement strand
ACGGTCGAACGCCTTCTCCAAGTCCACAAAACACATGTAGACTGGTTGGGCAAACTCCCATGCACCCTCCAGGACCTAGCTGAGGGTCCTGGAGGGTGAAAATGGATGGATGGATGGATGGATGGATGGATGGATGGATGGATGGATGGATGGATGGATGGATGGATGGATGGATGGATGGTTGGATGGATGGATGGATGGACATTTTTGACTAAGCTAGTTGACCTATTGTCAATTTCAGTTTCTTTATTTTTTTTTTACATTGGTATTATACTCCTAATTAATGCTAATTGAATTATCAAGTTATAATTGTGTTGTTTTTACATGTTTTACCATATCTTGGGATGATTATCTAATACATTTGTAATCCAGTACATTCATGTCTACGTTTCAAACTCAATTCAACATTGTTTTTCTGTATCGGATCAGTATAGGCCGATACTAAACCTCCGATATCGGTATCAGTATCAGAAGTGAGATAAGTGGATGGATGGCTGGGGATTGGGCTCAGCAGATTCTCTCACTGAAAGGCAGAATAAGAACAAGAAGTGGAGCAAAGCAAAGAGATGAGGAGAATGGTAAAGAGCTGGTAGAAGACGTGAGGATGGATGTAAAGCTGTTCCCGAGGGGAGGACGAGGTAGTGGGGTTATCCACAGGCTGAGTCTGCAACCAGAAAGCTACGTGAGCAAGGCTGGTGGGCTGTCAGCAAAACGCCTTGGGAGAATGAACAACTCCATGGAGGTGGAGAAAAAAAATAGCGTCAAATGTAAAGGACAAAAAAATTTAAAGCTTTACAGCTTTGAAAGGAACGTTTCTATGTTTTTCTGGTTGCACACACTAAGCGGCTGGATCGTGTTTTAAAGAATCCAGCGCCTGTTGACCTCTGGGCTGTGCGCTCACATCCCATTCAGTCTGATCTTTCTCTGGTAACCAGAACTTTAATGACATGCCTTCACTTGCCACTTGCCTCTCTGGGAATTATGCTACTGCCTGGAGATGAACTTATGGGAGGTTTATTGTAGGTTTCCAATCTCTGAATTCTATTTGGGAACCATAGTAAAAAAAAAAGGGTTTACTTTTATTTTTTTAATCTTTTCAAACTTTACAGCTTGTGTGGTCTTAACGCTGCAGTTGGTAACTTTTATAAAAAAAACAAAATCCTTCTCTCAGTGCTAACTGCAGAAATGCACCACTCAGTCAGAAACAACCAATCAGAGCCAGGAGGAGGGCCTTAGCGCTGTCAATCACGCTCATGTTCACCACCTCCCACTAGCTCTTTGCTAAGCAACATCTGGTTCACCACAACTTCGCCTTCCACCATTGCTGTGGCTAGTTAGCGTTGCCTCCAATGGTATGTGGTTTTTCCACCACTATCACATTGAGCAGTGAAAATCAGCTTAATTGACAGCACTAAGCCCCTCCTCCTGGCTCTGATTGGTTGTTCTTGCCAGGGAGATGTGCATTTTATTTTTTCCCCCACAGATTATCTGTCACATACCATGATGTCACAACATGGAGACAATTATAATAAGCATGGAAATCTTGATGGCATGTAATAGAACAACTTTGCTGGACTCTGTTAAGTCTTTCTGTTTTCCGCTAAAGTCTCAGCCTCTCATCAGGAAGCAGCCTGAATGAATGGCTTTCATTGTAGACAGTTTCATTTTGAACATCTCACTAAAGGTGAAAATAGATATGTCAATTCATTCATTATTTTAAAGCATTAACTCAATTTTATATGTATCCATTTTTTATTAGTTTTCCAGGGAGCAATCACAAAATGTTTAATAAGGAGTAATCTAAATCAGTAATCTAAAGTTTTATTAGCCTTTCCTAGTCAGCAAAAATCTGCATCCACCATTCAGATGCTGTTTTTCTCGTCTTTAGTCAACACTTGTATTTTTTGTTTTTGACCTACTGGCCACCGACTTCAAGTGAAACACGTTCCACTGTCACTTTTAGATTACTACACATTAGGAACTAATGTGAAAACTGTGTAAAACTAAAAAAACGACCACATGTGTACTGTTGCGCTCCTGCCCTTGTGCCTGTGTTCTGTCTCACTGTAGAGAACGAGACTGGAAAAATGTTAAAATTCTAACCATGGTCAGTTCTGCTGAATATTTTTTTTCTATTTAGAATTTCCTCTTTAGAATAACAGAATAAAACACAGATCCATTAAAATTTCCATTACAGTATAACAATAATATGCGGGCAGCTCTTAAACCTATTAAGCAGATGGCGCGTGAGAGAGACTTTCCTTGCTTTTTCCTCATAGGGGAGCTGCTGAAAAACACATTTTACTGCTAAGATTATCCAGCTTTGCCTCAAATCTGTCCACTGAGTGTCAGACAGAGAGGAGAGGTTACAGCTCAGCCATAAACAGAGTTGGCTCATTTGAGTGGCACCATGAAAGAAGGTTTTAAAAGAAAAACTCAAGTTAGAACGGTTTGGATCGTCACTGAAATCTGTAGAGTCCCACCGAAACACAGGACAAGTTGAGACTTTCAGGGTTGCATTGGAAATATGACTCCAGCAGTTCAGACATAAGGTTTGGGTTACTAAGGTTACCATTTTATATATACGTAGACAAATTGGACTTAGGATATAGTTTGCTTACCTTTTTTTACAGATGTAGTGAAGTTCTTATTATGTTTCAATAATTTATGGTCTGGTTTCAGACATTGGAATGGACTTGATTGGTTTCATTGAAGTCTAAGCAAAATGGTATGCTTTGGTACAACTGCTGTCCATGCATCATTGCGTTTATGTAATGGGTTTTAGTACAAATTGGATCCAAAAACACCACAGTCCCTCCACAGCAAAGTTAAATAGACTATAATCAATAATCAGAATGTGAGAGATAAACATCAGCTTCTAATCAGTTGATAAATGACTTTTAGAGCAAACGAGAAGTATTGTGTAATCAGGAAATGGTCAGTAACTCAGCAGAATGTGCTTTCAACGGTGAATCTTATCGGAAATGTGGTTCCTTTACTGGGGATTGTTTCACCCGCTGGTCTATATAAAGGAGAATCCTCCATATACTGAAAATGAAAACGATGGCATAATGCTAAAATAGACATATTGCACACAATGTGATGTCCTTTTTACTGTTTTGCTCTTTATATAGTATAAGTAAAACATCCTGAGAAGTTTATTTAGCTGTGCTAGCAACTCTATCTTGATGATTGATTGATACTGTACTTAGCAAGATGCTGATTTCCATTTGTAATCCTACAAAACAAGCAACACAAAATACAAACATTCATATAATATCACACATAAAAATAAGAAATACAGAAAGAACAAAAACTTTTGGCCGTAAAACCTGTTTTAAAATGCTTAAATCAAAATTCTTATGTTTAAAAAAATGTTTACAAAATTGTCACATAAATTACTAAAATACAAAATTCCACCAATGACTAGTTAGCACCAATCTCTGGTTAGCAAAGACATTTATAACAATCTCTGCTAACTGGCGAGACCAACGCTACCAGGAGGGTGATTGACAGCGCCATGACCTAACTCCTGGCTCTGATTGGTTGTTTCTAGGATGCGACAGAGAAAGTGAATTTTTTTCACAGATTGTTTCATACTACAATGTCACAACATAATGACAGTTTGAACAAATATGTAACAAAATTATTTTCAATAGTTACATACTGCAGGTTTAAAGGTTACTTGCTTTATTAGAAGTAATGCTAATTTTAGCTTCCTTTTAGCTAGTTGACCATCAGTGCAATGAATCAGGCGTAGTTTTTTGCCTTGTATCTCATAAAAAAGGACTACAGAACTGTAACAAATGGTATGAAGGAATTTTTAAAACATTATCATACCATAAGACTAGTTTTCACTCTTAGCGAATAACCGCAGCTTCATAGAAAAAGTAAATGGTTCCTGCTAACTTGCAACTAGCATGCTAGCATGAACAGTCGCAAGCTACACGGAGCTGTTCCACGTGGAATTTGAATAGTTACCTGAGAACACCTTTCTTTTTCTTTTTTTCTCAAGGAATATCTGTGCTGAAAAGGGTAATCAGCTTTGTGTCGAACAAAAAGCAGGTGTGTGTGCAGCTTGCAGCCAGGGAAGGAGCTTAAAGGGAAGGAGTGGGTGCATGCTGTGGCAGCCAAAGAGAGGAGGGAAGGAAGGTTCCACTTTTTTTCTTTCCCTCCTTTTAAAGAAGAATAAAAAAAGGAAAGATGGGAAGAAGGATGATGATAAATCCCAGAAATAGATTTCGGGCTCAAAGTAACAGAATCCAAGCTGTTCCCTCTTTGCCATACGGCATCTGTCTTCAAACGTCTGGGATGACACAGCAAGCATCCTGTTTATTGACTACCAGCAGGAAACGCTTTCAGAGCTAACAATGTGTGCTAGTTACAAGTCTCCTTGCTGCTGTTGCTGTATCCCCCTTTTTTTGTAACCTCATCCCTCTCCCAAAAAAAGGAAAAGAAAAGAGGGAAGGGGGGTAGAGGAAGGGGGGAGCTAACTCCCAGGGAAAGCTGCGCATCAATATTCATTCATGCAGAACATGCGCTGTCAAGTAGAAATAGAGACGGCGATGAGTGCTGCATTTATTTGTCGTTTACCTCCTGGTATGCTAATATAATGAGGTCTGCACACCAAATAACCAAAGTCTGCGTGAACGCTGATCCTCTGGTGTTTCCAAATGCGTCTGGCAAACCGAGAACACAAATACCGCCTTCGGGGGGGTTTGGATCTACCTCCCCCCTCCAGAGAATACTTAGTGGTAACACTGGGCTGTGTTTCCCTTTGAGGCTGTAAGGAGAAAATGCTATTATTCTATAAGTATAAGGTTATTGCATTATGTGTTCCTTACATACTTCAATAAGCCATAAATCTTAAGGCGAAGCGCTGGGGGGGGAGAAGCCACACAATAGGTAGAGCACATCATTGTTTTATTGATGACAAGCTGTGAAATGGTCCGACTGTCACGCTGGTTGTTAGACGGCGGATGAGCGGCTCAAACCGGGGAGCGTGCCGAAACTATTAAAAGGGTCAGAAAAGGCACAGAGGATTGGAAAATATAAAAAAGAATGAATAATTTCTTTTTCAGTCAACTTTTTCTAGCTTTACCTTGTAATAATGCTATCCCTTCATCTAAAACATACCTGGAATGTTGCCTTGATTCTTCTATGTATGTCTGAGAAATCCTTTAATTTTCCATGGCAACTACTGAACTGTGTAAAATTCATGGGTGGACCTAGCCCCGCCTTCATGGACAAAGCCCCTCCTTCGAGCTGCAGGTTTCAAGATTTCGAGCTTCGGTCTCACAGAGCAGCCCTCCCACAATCAGCTTCTTTAGACTAGCCAGCAGCAATAAGCGAACACCTACCAAACACAAGCTAGTTCTCCGTGGTAAACTGATAAAAACATTGTAAAAGGGTTAATGGAGAAGCAATGTTATGATGACTTCCTGAAGGTGGAGTTTCTGAAAGAGCAAGGATATCTTAAAGAGACAGAGGCCCAATTTCAAGGTGTTAAATTACAAAGTAAAATTTATTTTAAGTCATATGTGATATTTATTGCATTATTAGAACAACTGAAAGTAACATAGTTACTTGGTTAATTGCTATAAAATGGCAGTGTGGACCTGGAAAATTACTTTTTAGTGCTTTTAAATGGCTCAAACCAGCAAAAATTTGAGTCTAGCTAAACATTACCTCACTTTGATCGTCCAGTCGCCATGACATCGCTGCACCTTATGTTGTTTATTGTGGCAGAAATCCACTTAAATGAATTAGCATTTTAACAAACTAAATATGCTAAGATAATGATTTCCATGTAAGTTAATAACTGCTTTTAACCTCTCAGAACTGCTCTGTTGCTCACTCTAAACATGTATAGAAGTGTAATTTAGCACACAAAAAAACTGTTTAAAATATCCAACATTCTCTTAAGGTTTACTTATAGGTGGTACAGTTATGGAACTTATGCATCAGAACTCTGAAAGGCCTTGATTTGGAAACTTTGATCAGCTTCTGCTGCTTGAGCAGCAAGGAAGGAATGAGGGAGCAGCATGAAAACAGAAAATGGGGAAAACTGTTAACATTTTCCACGGTCAGGGCGAACCTGCGGTCTTCCCCTTAGCCTACAGTAGATCATTATGATGATTTCTGCGCCGGCTGCCAGGACAGAAGATGATACATGACCCCTTGTAAAATTTTAAGATGTGTATAAACCAACGCGGATGTACGGTTCGACTGCAGACTGGCACGAGTTAGCACCGGTGCGTCTCCTATCGCTCTTGCAGTGTAAACAGTTTTTCTTAACACGATGAGTGGGGGGCAGTCGAGGGCGAAGCTTGGTGGGGGTTTTTCCACATTCAGTCACATTAAAACTGTCACCAATGCCGTTACAGTGTAATATGAAACAGATAATCTGTATAAAAATAAAGCTAATCCACCTCCACCCTGAGCTACTGTTGTCTGGAGAAACACACCACTCCCACTTGGAAACAACCAATCAGAGACAGGAGGCAAGGTCTTAGCGCTGTTAATCATCCTTGTATACATGTTTATAAATGTGCTAATGGTGGAAAAACAGCTCACCATTACAGGAAAACCGTTCACCCACCATCATCGGTGGTTACGCTTAACTGGCCATAGCATTCGTGGTAAGCTACATTTGGGGAGAGCACCAAAGTGATTGACAGCACTAAGACCCGCCTCCTGGTTCTGATTGGTTGCTTCTGACTGAGTGATGTATTTCTGCCACCACTCCTTATTATCAGTCTTGTTTTCTTAACAAGGAAACATGAAAAGTTACAATCTTAGATTTATGCATGTTTTACAATTTGTTGTCAAAGTTCCAACTGAAGAAATCTTCAGGTTTTCAACCAATCCTTCCTGGAATAACTAATCGAAACCAGTTTTATGTGTTAACAAAGTTGCTCATTGTTGTCTGGTATTGCTTGAATCTTCACCAGATCATTGTCTATCACGTAGGTTAACTTTTGGACATTGGGATTTCTTCCTTTGAATGTGTTTGCTGTAAAATAATGCTTAAGAATTTTAATCAAGTTCTGGCACCGAATTACGGTGCCAGAATAAATAATCACATTTTCATGATAAACAACATATCGACAAATAAGCAATATTCTCAACTCAAATAGAGTTTCTGCTGCTAAATTATTTAATAACTTGGTCTGTCAGCTCAAAAGGAAAATATGTTTTATTTTAGTCTGTTATTTAGGTTATTCCATCAGAATGATGAAAAGTGATATTCATTCCTCTTTCAGATTGAAAGAGGAATGAATGAGTTCCCTTCATGGAACTGTTTGTTTCATTGAGATGGTATTTTGGGTTTTGCTATTTAGCTAACTCCTGTTAGCATAACTTGTACACAGCACTAGTCTGTTCCACAGTCCAATCAGATAGTTTTTTGAAGCAGAAACAAACCCCTAGAGGGCCAAGAGACGCAGATTTGTCATCCATTGATGTTTGAGAATGTCACTTGTGCATCAGGTGTATGGGTGTACCAGAAACACATGATTACAAAGGTTCTGCTCTGAACTTTAGTATGTCAAAAAACAAAATTGTCATGTGAAAATTTTCTGGGGGGGCCCCTTGCAGTATGAATGCCTTTGCAAATCACCCTATGAATATGTGGCCCTCACATCTACATCGACTAAAATTTAACATCCTGAAACACACTCCAAACTAAAATTTTGCTATGAGTCAGAAAAAGGACCACAAGTGTCTAGTTCATACATCATGTCCTGTTTTTTCACCCTTCTTTTTAAGAAATCAAAGAAAAAGCACAAGGAGAGAAAACTGCTGGTCACCAAATGTCACGGTAGCATTTCGAACACGTGTCGGTGCTCCCATGTCTGTTCAGTTAAAAGCCCTGAAATCACTCTAGTGTGTGTGTGAGTGACATTGTTTATGTTTCACTTATCTCCGGCAGATGTTAGCTGAGTGAAATTGAATTCCTGGCAATGAAGGGAGGAGGGTTCACGGCTCGCATCCTCTTTTATGTCTGGGGACAGGATTTCTCCTGGCCAGCCTTGATCCCCTGATTGTCCGCACGGCGAGGTGACTGACGACAGAGGTCAGGGGGTCAAACGAGCTCTTCCTGACTTCGCTTGGACCAAGGAGCCAGTCCAGCAGCATCCGTGGCTGAAACGATGCAAAGCCAGAAGCAAATCCTACCAGACGGTAATACAAATCAGCAGCTTGATTCTGGCAGTGGCGGCGGCAATAACGACTGAGTTACACGCATCGGCTCAGTCAACACACTGGGCGCATAGTTTCTTTTCTTTTTTTATTTTCTCCCCACATTATCAGGCTGGACTTGTAAATCTCCCTGAAAGATAAATCCCACTGTGATAAAATGTAGTCAGTCATCTTTATTGGATTTCTCAGGCCAGTGTGAAAACGGCGAGATGAAATCGCCGCTTGCAAATAAAAACACAACTGAGAATCTCCTCCCCCCCCCCCCCGCCCCCCCAGCACCACCTAGCTCCCCGAGTGAAAGGCTTTGCTCAGATGCTGAATGGCGGACATTTATCTCATGGACTCGGAGCTGCTGCTCTCTGCCATTTTCTTTCCCCCAGAAATTGTTGTTTAGATGATGCAGCATCACTTTACTGTAAAACCAATAGAGAGAGTGCAAAGAGGGGGGAAAAAAAAATAAAAAAAAATCAGGAGAGCAATTTGATGTCATTTGCTGGAGAAGCCGGTCTCATGTGTAGGCGCTCTGTTTCCTCTTGTTTACCCCGGGCTGTTTCTCAACCCTGCATAACAACCCTGAGCAAACATGACTATCAGCTGATATCGCAACAGTTCTCCACAAGCATGAGCAGATGACACTCATTACCAGCGCAGGTCAGGAAGACGTGAACGACAACAACAGCAGCAGCAGCAACACCTCTCTGGCTTCGTTATGCTTAATTGAAATAATTTGCTTCCCTCACGGAAAGCTGGACTTGCGGAAAATGACAACATTAGAAATGGGGAAGTGGGAACAACGAAAGCATTAAGAAAGGGGGGGGGAAAGCCACTCATAATTGTCATGCTTGCTTTTGCCTGAATGTTACATAATCTTACTAAGATAGCAAAATGAGTTCAGTATAGTCAGATACTGCAGTGGACGTTCAGTGCTGTTTATGGCCTTAGGACTGATTTAGTTTTATATTTTTAATTAAGGTAAAATTATTACTGACATTATTGTCTTATAACGGAAAATGCCAAAATGACACGAAGTGTTTGTCCTTTTAAATTTTTCAAGTAGAACTACAGTTCATTTTTTTAAATTACATTTTTATTTCATTTTAATCAGTTACATTTATTTGTATAGCACATTTCAGCAAAAAGCCAGTTTGAAGTGCTTTACATATAAAACCCCACAAAAGTATAAAGTCAGAAGACACCACACAGTCAACAATTGAGAAAACCAGTAAACATTACATTTTACGAAGTGCCGTCATTACACATTACAATGCTGGTCAGCATGACATATTAATACTTTTGCCACGCACTGTGAATAAATATCAGAAAAAAAAGAAAAAGTATAAAAAATCAGTACATATGCCGGTGATCTCTTGTATTGTTATACCTTCAACTTATATTAAAAACCAATAGGTGAGTCGGTGAGACCAGCAAGGTGATGCGAATTGAGAATTCATAGACTGCGTGTGTTCATTAAGAAGCATGACTGTAAAGTTTAATAGTACGTTCTCCCTCCCTTGATATTTCCCATGGGGGACACTAAAGTATGTAAATGGTCCCAGAGAAGGATGTTGCAGTTTGCAGTCTTGTCACGTAATATCATATTGAACAAGTTGATGGCACATGCTAGAATATTGATCGTTGCTTTGCCATGTATGTGTTCCTGCAGACACCTCGGTATAAATGTACCATTTGGATTTTATCTGTCATCTTCTGCTTTGAAAAGCTCTGGGTTTAATCTGAGTGTGCCTTAGATGCCATCCCAGATGATGGTAGTGATGATGATGATGATGATGATGATAGGATTACACAAAAACAAAGTAATTGTTTCTTTCCCAGTCAAGTATTTACAATTTTTCTTTTCTGTTTAGTGAATACTATATGTGAGGTGAATATCTGTGTCTGAAGACAAGAGAAAGCAGAAACCCAAGGGACGTTGTTGATATACAGTTTCTTTATCTTTTGTCTTGGTCTCTTTTAACCAGCTCTGTTTTATGACTGACGCACAATGAGCTCTACTTGTCAAAAACAGTGAAAAGTGTTCAGTGTTCTCCAGAATTATTGGCACCATTCAGGCCTTAACAATGGAGCAACTAGTTGGATTTGGCTATGAAAGTTGCTTTATTTCAACTTGATTATCCTGCTTTTATATACATCATCGTGATCTACTGATTTAAGTGACAATTCTTCTTCAGGTACCCATGACTGGCACTTAAAGGTGTAGAAGTATAAAAAGTCTTAGAATAAATCCATATTTATTCTTCAGTGTAATCTTTAGTCACCTTATTGGACAGTCAAGGGACATATTCTTTAGATTTCTTGATAGTGAATTAAACTGAACTCCAGGTGATGTTCAGGGTCTTAGTTTTTTTTTGTAACCATTCCCAGACTTATAGTTTTTAACAACGTTGGGTCTGATTTGCTAGGAGTGTTTTTGTGTCTTTCTGCTGTATCGTTAGCCAGTTACACTGATTAACCAGTGATTGGACCTTCTAGACGCAGGTGTCTTTATACTTCAATCGCTTAAGACACAGTCACTGTGCTGAGGAGATCTCCATTCCATTCATTGTGAGACTACTAGCACCGACTTAAATTCGGTCGATCATTTAAAGAGTTGAATATTTCTGCACTTATTTTAAGGTTAATATTTACATTTGTCTTAATCCATTTTCACTTTGACATTTATGTTCTTAAGCCACTATTGTAAGAGTCGAATTCAACTGGTCATACCGACAGCGCATTTAAGAGGAATTTTTGTATGTGTGGTTTTGGGAACTGACTGTCTGATGGACAACCCCTCTATTTCCCCACTGTCCCACCAAGACATATACTGCACTCCTCCTGAGTGCAGTATATGTCTTGGTGGTCTTGATGCTTGTGACTAATTTCTAAAAGCAGTATAAAGATTAAAATATTCAAGGGGTGACTACAATTCAAAATGACACAGTATGTGTCAGTCTGTGACATGAAATTCTTCAAAACTTTGACACATCAGAAAATATGAAAAAGTTAAAGGCGTGTAGATTCTCACTGAGGACCTTTACTGTTGCAAAATTGCCCCCAGATCCCAGCTCCTTTGCAACACTAATTCTTCCTCTAATATGAATTCAGGCTGTGTGGCTGTGTATCATCTCTCCCCTATGAATACAGCCACACAGTATTTATCTGCCCTTCAGCAATATGGATGATCCATCGCTGAATGGAGCAGCAACAGTTGGTGATGCTCCAACTTCCATGGGCCTGTTAATAAATCAAATCAATTTACAGTAAAAATTCATCCAACATATCTCGTCACTGTATTGCAAGTGCATAGGCGGCACCCTCCCGAAATTGCGGCAAGCATGAAGGTGACCTTCAAGTTTGCCTGAATAAAACGCAAATTCTGTACCTTGAAATGGGGGTGAGGGGACCACCAGAACTAAACCTGTTACCGTCTCAATTTGGTCCCTCGTAGCATGAAGTTGACCCCTTTATCTGTGGCGCAGATTGAATTGAAGAGAGTTTGTGTGGGGCTGGGCTTATCATTCATGGCTGCTTTTAAGGGGAAGGGGTTGTGGGAGGGGGTCTCTGGTTTTAAATACACAGATAGTAGGAGCAAGGGGGACACATTAATAAGAGAAGTGTGTGGAGGAAGAAAGGGTGGTGCCATCAGTCACAAAAGACATTAGGGATTTAGATCAGTCCTGTTATATAGGAAAGCGAACGCACAATGTGGCTGATCTCCATATTCATATGTGTAACTCAGTGCTGTGTCATTAATAATCCCCCCCAAGATGGTCCATAAACTCAATGGTGGAGCAATGGAAATCGAATATGAGTGAGCGGATGGTGTAGGGCCTTAAAAAACGTGGGGGCTTTTGATTAGGGTACATGGATGGGGAAGTGGATAAGGAGGAGATATAAAAGAAGCCCCACATCTGCATCCCCACAGGAGAGCTTTTGGAGAGGAAGATGAATATGGATTCCCATTAGAAAGTGAATAGTTCATATCCAGGTGATTTGTTACGAGGTATCGGCGGCCCCCCGACTCTCCTCTGCTTTCCAACACTCCTCCGGCGAAGTCATTTGCGGAAAACGAGATTCCTTCCAGACACCCCAGATTAAAATGCGGCGGAATGAAGTGGCAGGTGGCAATCACTTTCCCCCACCCCGAAAGCTGCCGTCAGCTTCTATCCCTCACTTCAAGCTCTTACTTCACCAAAGTAAAGGGAAGGAAGAAAAAAAAAAAACACCTCAAAGAGGATCTGAGCGGAGAGAGATTTTAGGAACATCGGTCACAACCCAATGCTAATGAGGTCTGATGAAGAGATAGGGGAGGTGATGAAAATGCGTGCGGGTGCCCGGAGCGAACGTCAACAATGAGGTTCTATAACGAGACTCCATAAATAATAACTACACACACACACACACAAACACGCTGCTTGAGCAAACTTGTGGCAAATGCTCAGCGGCGTGCCCCGACACAGCTCGGTTTAGGGTAACGACGCTCACCTGGAGGAAGCAGCACGGGTTGTTTTGGGTTGGGGAGGAAGGAGAGCTGCATTGACCTGGTTTCTCGAAATAGGACCATTAAAAAAAGTGACACGAGTGAAGAATTTGCCTTGTCGACTTTACCAAACTTTTCTCCACCCGTCTTTTGTTACAGTCTGCAGTCAAATTCATTGGGCCCCCCTGGTGAAAATCTCCGTCGTAATCGTAATAGCAGTTTGAAAAGTTAAAAAATGTACCGTTTAGCTTCAATATGTTCCTTTACTGGTATTGGGGTCTTTATGTAACCCTGGATGCTTTCTGCTGCATCACCTTCCTCCCATGACCAGTGAATGGCGGGGTCAAGTTTGGCATGTTTGGACAAGGACGAGATATTTTAAGGTCGAAAGTGTATCTGGACAAGAGAAAAGCTGCCATTTAGCGATCGCCCTTCCACCAACGGACAATGGGACGGAGACGCAGCGCACGAACGGCGCTGCTGCTGACTTCAGCCATCGTCCGATATTCTCCGCTCCCTTCACATCCGTATCTCTTCATACCACTTCTGTTTTCACACCAAATCGATAGCAGCCCCATGCAATGGCTGACATGAAATTAGCTGGGAAAGTAATGACAAAAAATATCAATATGTGTAGATAATGTGGCTGCAAATGCCTTTATTGCCACGGCTGCCATGGAAAGCCATTATCATTTTACTGCTGGATTCCCTAACCAATTGTAATTGCAATATTATGGCCTCTTGCAGTTGTGATATTTTTACTGAGGCAGCTTCTATATTTCCTATGAGTGGAGTGAGTAATTTTGTGATTTCCCCGGTGCACACTGTGCATGAAGACAAGTACCTGCTTAAAACATGTTTACATACAAATTATGCTAACAAGAGCAGAAAAGCCTCTGTTCCCCATCAGCCTATTCAAATTTTGTCACTTTATAGCCTTGAAGTATGGATTTTATTCTGATTTTATATGAAAGACAAACACAAGACAATGCAGAACTGTGGAGTAGAAGAAAGTGGACACAAACCAACACATCAAAACCTCGACATACAAATGTAGACTATTTAATCTGATATCCCTGCATGAAATCTGGTGTAAATTGCCTTCAAAAGTAAATTATTTACTATCATAAAACAAGTCATATCAGGTTTTTGCATCACACGAGTCACATGTTCAACAACCGGATGTTACCACCGGCGCAAGCCACAAAGAAGAAGACAACAGGAAGTAGCTGTAGGAAGACAGCGCAGCAAGCTCGTTATTGACTTAACACATGAACAAATTTATTCGGGTCTGACTTTAATGTCTCTTATTTAGTAGAAACACTGCTATTGCAAAACGGTGTTTTTTTACATTAGTAAAACATGAACTAAACTTTGTACTCATTTGTAATGGAAAAGCAGCTACAGAGCAGAGACAAAACTACAGACCAAGCAAGACATGACCTAACCGTCCAGCAGTATTTAGATGAGAGCACCAAGAAAAAAAGACTTTATGACTTTATGCCCAACTACATGCTACTTTATGTTAGTCAACATTCAGTTTCAATAAAATACATAGAGCTTTATTGGTTGGAACAGAAAAAAATAGTGCAACAGTTAAAATGGTGGGAATACTTTCTGCAGGGCTGCCAGTTTATCCCATCGGCCCGACGAGTGTTTCCCTCCTGCTGCGTTTTGTTCGCAGGCGATAAGGCGGGAGTTCCTCCGCGTTTGTCGGCCATGTGCACGGAGATCAGAGTGTGTGTGTTTACTGTGCAGATAATTCCTGGCTGGCATCTGAAATATGCAGGTGTTTTGTGCAAGTTTGCGCCCCGCCCTTGTGCACCACTGCTCCAGCTGGAACGGGAACCTCCGAGAGAACGGAACGCTGAACATAAACACAAGGTTATATAAGCCGGTGCAGTTGGGATAAAGGAGGTGAAAGGAGGCATAACACACTGGATGTAGGCGCTCGGGAGAGATGTAAAACACCGGCCTGCTTGTCAAACACCTGGCAAGTTGCAACACGGTGCATTTGCACTTCAATATGTTCACACGGTGGGGGGGTTGCTATAGGATACTGCACGGAGACTGTTGCACAACGTCCTGACATGATGGAAGTGCAGCTCTGACAGATGCGCATCGCTATTTCATTACAGCGCTTACATTAAACGCAGCCGTGTGTGATTGGGCTTTGAAGGCGGCCGGCTGGAGAGCCTCTCCATTGCAGGTGGATATTTTACTAATGGCCGCAAGGCTTCTACCCCCCCACCCCCTTTTTTCTCCTTCTTTTTTTCCTTTCCCACCCAGTTGTTGCTCTTCTGCCAATTAAAAGCAGCTCATCAGAGACTGATGGTGGGACCGTTGTTAGTCTAATTAGCAGCCAGAGGCCATGTTGGAGTCTCAGTGCTCTGCCTTCTGGCGGAAAGCTTTCATACGAGCAAGTAATCACAAGTCCAGGTTGCTAATCCTCTGAAGAATCCTCTATTACTTAACAAACAGCTCTGCTGTTTGACCATTTTTTTTGTTGAATCCCCCCCCTCTGAGTGTTATTTCAGTGTCTTTGTAGACAAAATGCATTTGTAATCCAAGGCTTTGGTTAAACAGTCGCTTACATTCAAGAAAGGTGTTTGGATAATGCGCTGAGGTTTAATCCCGACTACAAAGACTGTACGTTTCTTTTTTGTTTTTTTGCTTAAATGTTATTTTAATTTATCTGCTGAAAAAGAAACTTGGCATACCTCAAAGTCTTAGCTCAAAGCCACACAAACCTTTGGTTCTGACTCACGTTGTAGAATCCAATTGTCCTTTAATTCGATAACCCCAGATTGTGTTCATTCTGTGATTTTACTCATTATTTAGAATTACTGTGTATGATGAATCCCAGAACAGGCTCCATGTCTAGCTACATCTAGCCCAATACATGAGATGGCTAACCTGACAATGGTCAGGGGTTGCCAGATTGGGCCTCCTTTAAACACTTTGGGCTGGAAAAAATAACAGCTTTGGGGCGGTTGTTAAGATTTTGGCTGCTTTTCACAACATTTGGTGGGTTTTTAGAAAATGTTCAGAGGAAAATTCAGTCAAATCACAACGCATTTAATAAATCGCTGTGTTATTTCACCTATGTTTTCAGTTAATTTATTTTTAAAATCTCTATACGATCTGTTGAGCGTGGCATCTGTGGCTAGTCACCTGTTAATCAAATGTGTCTATGTAGTAGGACTGTAAAACATAAATCCATGGCAACATCATGATTAAAAATGACAGTGGCAAAAAAACAACAAAAAAAAACAACTAAAAACTTCAAGGCTCATTGTGTTCAAAGTCCTTTGAAATCTCAATAGATTCTAGTTCTGGGCAGAATATAATAAAGACGACCAAAATTGTTGTGAACTGTCAAAAGTCCGAAACCCATCTGGTGCTATAAACATGAATTAAAGTTTGAGATTTGGGCCCAGGTTTGTAGAGTTGGGCGGGTTTTACGGTGTTTTTGGACTGGAAACTGTCAGTTAGATCTGGCAACCCTGACTGTAGCTGCTGGGGTTCAAATTCAGATAGTAAAAATAATGAAAGTTGTGGAAATTTCAGAAACTTTTACTTTACAAAACTTTTCCTCAGGTTAAGTTGTGCGAGCTGAACGTGTTTTATCAAAGGCCTGCGGACTGCTCAGCTGGAAGCGGCTGAGGTTCCTGGTTTATACCGAGTGCTAATTCAAGAGTTTCGATCTAACCACAGCTTTGAAGCCAAAACCATGCACTGTCTTATAACCACCACATGTTCTTAGCCTGCTCTTCAGGCATTGTGTCAAGCTTGCATTGTGCTGCATGCAGTGTTGTTCTGCTTTGTCCTTAACAGGAACTATCACTAAACTCATTTATTTTCTCCGCTAAACATTTCAGAGTTCACAACTCCAACAGGAACTAGCTCAATTGTTCTGTGTGAAACTAAGTTCCAAAATAAATACGCAAGGTATGACATCATTCATAAATTAGCATATGGATTATGTCATCACATGCCCACCTCTGCTTACATAAACTGCATTTTATAATGCTTGAATTCCCAAAGCAACTGCTCCTATTCGCATGTTTTATTCCTGTATTTTATTGCTTTCATCATCAGAAACCATAACTGGAGTTTTCCTCATTGTTAAAGGTGAAGTAGATAGTTCACTATGTCATGACAAAGTGAGACAGATAATCTGCAAAAAATATTCTGCTCCTTTGCCTCCTCTCGGTGGTCCTATTGCTGTCTGCAGACATGCACCGGTCGGACAGAAGCAACCAATCAGAGGCAGGTGGAGGGTCTTGCCGTTATCAATCACTCTGTCTCTGTTACATTACAGCTCCCTCTCCACAACAAAGCTTGTTGTGAGTGCTAAGGCTAATTTGCATGACCACAAATGATGGCAGCTGAACAGTTTTACTGTAGCGCAAGTTGTTTTTCCGCCGTTAACACAGCTGCAGTGCGTACACGAGCATGACCATCTGAAGAAGAAAGTTCGATCCTCTGATTAGTAACTGAATCAACTGGAAATTAGGTCGTGCCGCCCTCCAGTGGAGCAACTTCAAATGTTGAGCATGCTGAGGTGAGTGAATTTTCATCAATACAGACAGAGTGACTTTATGGTATTGTAGGATAGTTTTTGCAAAATTTGAGAAGCGCTTGTATATTCTGAAGCAGTAGAACTTGCACTGTGTATTTACAGCGTTTCTAAGCT
>CAEGAF010161787.1:0-15347 GCA_903067075.1 Micropoecilia bifurca | reverse complement strand
TTTCCATTTTAAGTTGTCTAAAGCACTTTGAAATGCCTTGCTGCTGAAATGTGCTATACAAATAAAATTTGATTGATGGATGGATGGATGGATGGATGGATGGATGGATGGATATACAGTCATGCTAAATTATAGGGCATCCCAATATTTTTTGTTGCGAAGTTGTCAAACTCTTAATGTATATCTTCACATATCGATGTATGATCTCTTCATTAACAATAAGTGTAAACAATAAAATTGATGAAGCTCATAATATTTATTAGACAGAAAAAAAGACAAGAAACTGGCTCGAGAGGAACTGGGACAATAGACAAAAGATCCCCAGGTCCAGGGGGATCTGTCTGAGACACATTGCTTCTTTATGAACTTAAGCAATGTTTCCTTCATTTCTACTCTTTTTGGCAAACATTTTGACTAGATTTAACTGTTTAGTCCTCCCGCAGTTTTAACGTGATGCTCAGGATGAGCGCAGCAGATATCACGGTTGCCCAGTGGAGAAGCGATGGGGGTGTCCCCATCAAAACCACACACACGAAAAAAACGTGGCTCTTGTTTTCTCCATATTTGTTAAAGCTGTCACCATGTCATGGCATTTTGCTATGAGACAGATAATCTATGAAAACAATCAATCTCCTCCATCTCCTTCCTGAACTACTATTGCTGGCTAAAGTAATGCAACGTTCCAGCCAAAACAACCAATCAGAACCAGGAGGAATCAACCTCATTCAGTCACTGTTAAATGTGCTAACGGGGGAGAAGCAATATGTCATTACAGTTTAGCTGTGCTTATTGGTAACTATGCTAACCAGGCTGAACATTTACAAGAGGCTATGCTAGTTGCAGCATAGCACAGAGCGAGGGGAGGGAGGATGAGCAGCTGCATAAGATTGTGATTGACAGCGCTAAAACCTATTTCCTCCCAGTGCTGGTTCTAGCACTGGGAGGAAATAGATTTTTCACAGATTATCCTGCTCAAAAGTTATTGTCTCTTGCACTGATTTTTTCCTTTAACATTGTGAAGCTCTACTTATAACCTTCTTAAGATCCAATTGTGCAAAATGTTAATTCTTGCAAATTTTTGACTGGTCTTAAGATTTTGATCAGGAGTGTATATATACATACAGATATTTCCATGTATATCTACATATAAATATATATATCTGTAGATAGATAGATAGATAGATAGATAGATAGATAGATAGATAGATAGATAGATAGATAGATAGATAGATAGATATTTCTATGTAGCTATATCTACATATCAATATCAATCTGTCTATATCTCTATATATAAAGATGGATATTGATATATAGATGGAGATATGTAGACATCTACTTAGATATGTATAGAGATATATCTCTCATCTATAGATATACAGATATCTATCTCTATATATGTCTATCAGTTAGGTGGGGTGAGGTTCATAACTGGTGAGGCACCGACTTGATTATAATCGGATTTACAAATCTAGACCCCGTGTGTTTTGTTTACGTAAGGAAAATAAGGAAATAAGGTAAAATGCTTGAAGTCAAAAAGACTATTCTTTAATGTGTGATGCTTAACCGCACCACCGCCACAAAAATAGCTCCATTATCTCAATCAAACATGTAGATATTAATTTTGTGCTGTGCTTAACAGCAAATGGAGAAACCGTTAAAGTACAATCAACACTTAAACGCTTGGCCTGCTGAACACAAGCACAACTTAGTTCTGGTTCTCTGATGGGAATTTCTGTGACTGCAGCATCTGAGTTGCCGTTTCAGATCTCCTGCTTTGCTTCCAGAAACCACTGACTGCTCTGTCTGTCTGGCTGTTTGTACTTTTCATTTTTACTTTAACTTAACAATCAGGTTGATGTATCTGCCTGGTGTAGATTGGACCTCTGTGTTTGGGGTTATGGTTATTGAAGCATCAGCTTTTGACAGTAAAACTACATACAGCACTCTCTAGCCAAGTCGGATTCAAATAAACTTTGAGCACTAAATCATCTGTGTTAATATAATCATCTGTGTTAATATAGAAATATGTAAATTACCCTCCTGAATAAAATTCTTGATGATTTTCAGCTTCTTCTTCTCTTTTCTATTTTTTTCATTAAATGTTAATCTAACTAAGTAACCCTCTCACTTCAACACTGGTGACGTAAAAATTATATATAATGCAACAACAAAGACAAATTGTTATAAGAAAACTTTACCACAGTGCTGATTAAAAGCTAATCACCACTCTGACACTTTTCTACTGTAGCATTTTTACATTTTCAGTTAATAACAATGTGAAACTGATTGGCCAATGCCTACAGTGTACAGCAGCCACCCAGGCGATGTTCAAATTAAATTGGATGGCTGCTGAGTTTTGACACTATGAGCAGAAAGTCTCAAAATGTCATGTGTGCTTTGGCACAGTTAGTCTTTGTCATCAGCTGAATAAAATTTTACTTCTGGTCACGGTCAGCTCAGATGAGACAAAAATGCAAAGACACTTAACAAAGAATACGTAAGAAAAAACATGAAAGGAAACTAATGTCATGGCAGTAATAGTTGATTTTTTATTTTGAATCCATAAAGACTTAGCGGAAAATTTGAACCTGGTTATTATGCCCTAACACTTAGCATCTAATATACAACTGAATTTGAACCAACTCAATTCTTGGTCCACATTGATAATTTCATAGTTATGTGACAAAATATAACCAAGACAAATATAGAAAGAAAAACTAATGGGTTTTTATTCTGTGTACACAAAAGAATTCAATAATACTTGCATTTTACACATTCAAAAAAATAGTATCAAGATTCTAACTGTTAAATGGCAATACTCTGATTCTTGTAATTGGATCAAAACAAGCAGAAATTACATTTTGTGACTCAATGAAGTTGAACAAAGATGTAAACAAACATGGCTAAGTTCATTGAAGTGGATGAGGCTTTATGCAAATTCTGCAAAGATTTGAGTAATTTATTGATAGCTTTTGAGGATGAAGCTAGGCTGAGTGATGAAGAAGAGAAAGTTGCTTTGAATGAAGACTGCAGCCCGTTTTATTTGAACCGCATCGTTCTGGACGAGGCTACGGCTCACAGCTGTCTGAGGTGGAAGAGTCCAACAGTGAAGGGTGAGAGATGAGCACCGCTCCCTCCACATATGTGTGTATTGATTCAGAACCTACAAAAATAGCACATTTTTTAGGTATGAGTGTAACTACTGCCAGGCTATGACACAGGTTATCGAATGAGAGTGTTGTTGAGAAACACAAAGCATTAAAACAGAAAGATACTGAGAAAAGATGTGCTACGACACTCGCAGGTCTGTTTGTGTAGACCTGCTCTCAGCTCTACACACTCTGAGCCACAACTGAGTGGCACTCAGCAGAAGGAAACATGTCGTCTCACTGCTCATATACTGATTATTGGTCACTACAAGAGCCACGATGAGCAGCAACACACAGTAAGCAAAGCAACGAGACAAAGATTGGCTCAGTGTGCAAAGCATCTCTTCATTGATCAAATATATTCTTTTGTTTTCTTTTAGAAAATATTGGTACATAGCATGTTGACGGTTCACATGAATGAGACGAGGGAGGCACCATTACCACACTGTAAAACATCTCAGTCACATTTAGTTGTGTCTACTATTTTCTACTCTAAGTCAAATACATTTAGTGAATTTTAGTTTTTGAACCTAAATATGTGAGTTTGTGAAAGATCAACTTAAGTTGTTTTGACTTTTATTAATTTTGTCAAACCTCCAAAGGTTTAATAAACTACAGTTTTAGGTTAGCACTTAAAAAAACTGAAAGAAGAAAAAGACAGGAGTGTGAACTATTTCCCATAGTGCTTAGCAGCAAGTTTTTGTATCACGTGTTGCACTGTGAATGAGATGGAAGTGTTTTACATTGACCTGACTCTTGTGAGTTATTTAAGAAAATTGTTATTTTTGTTCAACTGAGCGTTTGTAAGGAGTTTGTTAGCTTGAGGATAATGTTCATACTAAAACATTTTGAGCAGAATTTTCTGATGTTTCATAAAATTCCTTCAGAAAATCGAATAAGAAATTAAAACGCAATACAGTGAAATAGGTAGGTTTTTTTGTACGTTTTGAAATAATTAGTTTAAATTGCAGCATTGAGTTAAAACTCACATTTCAAGATTAAGGAACTTAGAAACAATGTTTACACAACCTGTAACTTGTTAAATTAACTTCATGAACTTTAATTTCAGAGTTAAAACCAATTTCAAACCAAGAATAATTTTCTTGTTGACTTAAATTGCATTTTTAAGGCAGCAGGTGAACATTCATTTTCAAAAAACCTTCAAATGTTTTATAGTGCATCCAATCCAGCATCTGGACCAAGTGACATAAAGGTGGTTCACTATCGCAGAGCCCCATATCAGCATTATATGCTCAGTAGAGAAAGAGAGAGAGAGAGAGAGAAGGAGAGAGAGAGACTGTACTTTGATTCCCTAAGCCCTCCAGTCTCATCTGGAACAGGCTAACTTCACAAACTAAATCTCACTTCAGTGAAAGTGAATCAAACAGGCTTAGCAAGGAAAAAAATCCTGCTGTAATCCCAGGGGATTAAACCAGGGATAAACAACCCCCAGGTTATCACAACCATCATTTGTTTTGTTTATTCAGTGATATGATATGATATGATAAAAGCCCTGCAAAGCCCCAAATGCTCACTTTGACATAGGGCTGTGTAAATGCAAAGTAATGTGGATGCACTCTTACACTAAAGAACCATGTATTAATATGCAAATCACACCGGTATTCTTCTTTCTCTGCCACTGAACGCAAACATAGGGCTGAACACACACAAAAGCTCACACACACATGCACACAGACACACACCCACCTCAAAAATATATGCACTTAACTCACCCTGGAGCCAATTTCAGCAAACCGAGTTAACAGCCTTCAGAACTTAGCGGAGCTGAAAGAGTGACAACTCTTTGACAAAAGCCACACAGGAGACATTTCTCTGCTGCTAATATGTGCTGTCAGCTTGGATTCATCTAAAATGCAACTAATGCATCACCCCTCTGCTACCGTAACCACACACACGCACACACACACACACCCCTGCTAACACCACCTCCTCACTCCAGCCGACTCACAGAAAAAGGAGAATGATATGAATACTTTGACAATAACAATGCTGAAGAAAAAGCAGAAAAAAAGCCTGCTCTCAGATGATGCTGGCAAATAGCAAAACATATTCAGGCTGACAAAAGGAGCTTCTGTGTGATGGGATGTTCAATCTTCTCAGGTGTCAGTGCCTTCACAGAGAAGGGGAAATTGGTGCCAGACAGAGAGGCATATCCAAACCACAGAAGTGCATTCTAAATAGGAGTCATGTTGTTGAGAGCCCAATGAGAGTGATAGCTGCATGATGATGGTGGTGATGATGATTACAGTACAGCTATTTGGTCATGATGGGGCATCATTTTTGGCCCCATAAAAACAGTTTGGATGCCAACTCCACTCTGTGGCGGCGTCACAGTGAGGAGAGCGAAGAAAACAAAAGTAAAGCTTTACCGTGGCAGGTTGGAAAGACAACAAGCCTGTCTTAGTTGCTTATTGATGTTATATTTAATTGGATTGTGTGGTATTGTGAAGATTGTCCAGAACATTAATATGAAGCTGCTGCTTGATGTCCATCTGAACAATCTAAATGCCCAAAAAATAGAAATAAAAAAGTGTGAAAAATTTAAAAAGTGGTCTTCATAAAATAACACAGAGTACAGTATTGTCAAAGTTGATTCCTAACTACAGGAATGATTCTCTGTGAACAAAATTCCAATTTTTAATAGAATCCAAGACACTAGAAAAAATAAATTGCTGAGTAATGGTAGATCTGACAGTTTGTGATGTGAAACACTTATTATTAACTGAATAAATCTCAGACTTTCTTTCTAGATCAGTCCAGTCCACAATACGACCCTAGAGACATGTTAGGAAGGAGTCGTGATACTGAGTATTTATTTCACAGCAGAAAGTAAGTGGGCATAAAATCCTGTTGTCAGACTTTGACACACTGATTAATTATTGTTTTATTATTGTTTGTAACATCCATGTATTTATCAGTTTCAACTATGATATAGGAGGTGCAGCGGTGACGCATGCGACCCGTCAGTCCTCCACATCACAGGTTTGAGTCCCGGCTATTTGACAACCCCTTTGACATAGGACTGTGTAACATGTTGTCAGTAGTTTATGGAATAAAAGAACAATTTTCATTTTACTCAAGCATGTACCTATAATAAGCAAAATCAGAAATTATTTTCAGTAGCCTCGTAATTTTTATCCAGAACTGTATATTCTTGTCATTTCACCTTTTTACCATTTTGACTATTTGTAATTTTAGCTGTTTCATTCCTTTTTTTGAGGGAGGGGTGACAGGTGGATCACTGTCACATGACTCCCTACCATCCATGCATCCGTTCATACTCACCAGACTGTTTTATTACTGCTTTTGAACTAATGGTTAGAAGTAGTTTTCTACATCTATTCACTGTCTACAGTTAGTAAATGGGAATGTACAACTAACAATCAGCAGAAAGTTATTGGGGTGGTTTGGTTTGACTGAAGCAGCAGTTGATTCACAGCTGATTGTGGAGGTGGAAATAGATTAACTGCCTTGTTCAACACAACTAACTTCTCTTCAACTACAACTGTGCCTTGAACTACAATGCATTGTTTTACACACTCAGTGAGGAAAATATCTTAAATAATCATGATTCAAATATATTTATATTCTTAATATTATTGACCAGAACTGTCATTAAAAATAGTTCAGTAATAGAGCAGTGATTAAGGAGACTCTATCATAGATAATGAGGAATGTTTTATTTCACTGTCCTGGAATTTGCCACTTCACAAAAAAAAACAAAACTGAGGTTTACTTTGTTAATTAACATGCATGAAAATGTTCATCATAACAAATGACAATTTTTCTTTATTGTATACATCTAATTTAGACCCATTGAAGGCTATTGGGAATATCTGATCATTTTCCATAGAAAAATAGTAAAAGCATTTTTTTTAAGTGGGAGAAATTGGTGTGTCTCAGTCAAGTACAACACAATTCAGTATTGATTTGTAGTCTTTTTGTCACATTAAAGTAACTAAAAATACATGTTATCCATGACATATATATATATATACATATATATGTCATATACATAATATATATATATAAATGCCAGTGCAAAATATGAGATTAATGAAAAGTTCATGAAATATTGTGTTTGTCGTTATTCTGGTGTAATAACACAGTTCAGCATTGACTATTCTCCCAATTTTTATTGTTTGCTGTTATTTCACCTTTTAATTTTACATTATTTCTGTTTTTTTCTCTTCATAGAAACTTATCTGGTCTTGTGTTGTTTAGTTGTGACAAAGTGAATCGCAAAAGCTGTACCACACTTGTGAAAGTAAGGTTGTTGGGCTTCTCCATTAGTGACAGTTTCTGATGGTGGTGACATGTGCATCCTCCCAGGACAGCATCTCGTGGGGGACAACAGGATCTACGCCCCCTCTACCCAATTGTTTCTCCTCCCCGTTGTCAACCACTGGATCTGAATGTCATCGCTGCCTAATGCAAAACACCTGCCTCCTAACACAAAGTGCTCCTATAATTTAAACCTGCAAATCTCCGGTTCTGTAATTATTTGCAGGGAGGGGGAGTGGTTTGCCCAGGGCGCCAAACAGGCTAGGATCACCTCTGGCACTTGGACAACAATTGTTACTATCCAGCAGCTACACTGCAGATGGACTCAATTAACTTTTTGTAAAGTTGTGAAATGGTTCTACTATATATAAATAAACTGATGAACTGAATTGAAAATGCATTTTAAGAGTAATCTTGCATGTACAAGTAACCATGTTGTCTGCTTCAGCACATCCAGCATTTTACCGATAAGAAATATGAGCCAAATCCAAGATTTCAAGCAGACATCTGTCTTTACATCCAAAGGCTTGTTGTTTGCATGTTTGTGTGTGTACTTGTTTGTCTGCGTGTGTCCGCATGCGTGTGCGTGCGTTTGTTTATAATACCTTGTGGGGACGATTTTCCTGACATATACTACGTTGTGGGGAACGTTGTGGTCCCCACAAGGGGAAACCATGTTTTAGGGTTAGGGGTCAGAGTTAGGACTAAGGTGTGAATTGAGTTTTGGTTAGGGTTAGGTATGTGATGGTTAGGGTTAGGGTTAGGGTAATGGTCAGGTTTAGGCTGTAGAAATCAATGTAAGTCAATGGAAAGCCCCCACAAAGATAGCTGCGCAAACATGTGTGTGTGTGCGTGTGTGCACGTGTGTGTGTACTGTAACCCTGATGATTATGTGTGTGCAAGTAAATGTTTGCTAAGGTCGTTGCATATGATCGTGACTGTATGCTTGATATTTTCTCATTTATTTCTGACTTTGATATATCTAATCCATTGAGGACTGGAGGCCATTACCATGGAAACCATAGACTGTGATGATGGAGAAGAAAGAGTTGATTGGCATCTCCCTGCCTACCTCTCCTGCTGTTTAATAATCTCCATTTACCGCTGAGACAGATTGATCTGCCAGATGAAAACAGAGCAGCTGTCTTTCCTCTGTTGCTTTTTACATTTTTAACCCTTTTCATCTCCCGCTCTCTCTTGAGTTTTTCCATCTATTAGACAATTTTGTTCTTAAATTAAAAATCAACTTTTATTGACATTGCTATTAAACATCAGTATGCATACATTAAATGACTATTTAAACCTCTCTGCATTGGGAAATGGTTCAGTATTCATTTCAGGGAGCACAACACCTGAAGTCTCGTTTAGTGGAGGTTTCTACGATCAAGTCTACATTAATGCACAGGTACAACTTACTTTCTCTGAATAAAACATCATTTTACTAATCTAGCATGCAGTGGTGAAGCATTCCTATCACAGCTGGGTCTACAGATAATTAACAAACACCCCTGACCACACACCCTTACCAACAGAGCTGCAGTTAGAATGGACTTTTCACCCTCTAACTAGCACTCTGAACTGCTTAGACAGTAATACAGTACATCCATGTTAAGCTGACAGTACAGTAACAGAACTAACTTACAGATGTTTTCTGCACTGATATGTCACAACACGTCAGGCACAATGGAACCGTGTTTATGGCTGATAGAAAGTTAGAGCAGGTCTCCATTTATGAATTGTAAATTCAGCATGAACAGAAAATCTACGACAAATATTGAATAAACTTTAGTGTATGGAAACAAATCAGGAGATAGTTTTATTCAATTGTTACTACACAGTAATATAACAAATAAAGTAAAATAATTAAATATGAAAAACTACAAAAACATGGATTTTTGATTACTTAAAGAAATTTATTTTGTATGACAGGTTAGAAAGACTGAACCTATACACCATTGCACTGTTCATCACAACTATTAAAGCTGCTTTTACAGCTGGAAGCTAATTTACTCATTCACACTCACACACACGCATACACTGATAAGCAGAGCTGTAGGCAGGAAGGAGAACAGGGCCTTGCCTCTTGGCAGAAGAGAAGCAGGAAGTGAACCCACAACCTCCCATTTAACCACTTTTCCATCTGAGCCACATTTCCTCCAAAGGGCTTCATGTCTAAGAGTACTTTCATTAAGTTGACTTTTATTTATTTAGGATCAGAATTTGTTTCACCTGATTGTCCACCTGCTTTATTTTAGCAGGTGTGAAAGTTCATCAAAACTCCAATCTCTTTGTAATGTTTGGTTTCCAGACTCTCTGTTTTCTGTTTTTTAACAGAAAACAGTTGGCCAGATACACAAATAGCTGGTCTTGTTTGGAATCCAAGTTTGAATCCAGGTCCTCTAGAGACAGAGAAGTCTGTAGCCGGGCCAGCGGAGTTCATTTATCTATTAGTTTTCTGCTCTGTTGGAAAGTTTGTTTTGCTTTTATATCTCTATGATGTATGTCACAGGGGATTCCTTTCCAGGAGATCCCCTTACCAACATGTCACTCCCAAGTTTGAAATACTTGGAAAGATGAAGTTTGGAGTTGCCTTACTAGTTCCTTTGTTCTCTGGTCAAGCAGTCAGAATAGTTAAGCTGCACTCACTCTTTTGTTCGTTCACTTCTTTGTTTCTCACTGTTGTCTTTTTAATCACTGAGGTGCACAGTGTACAATTTTTTGTTAAGTACTTTGAATATGTATTAAAATGCATTAAAATGTTTGAAAACGTATTATTTCACCCTCATTTTACAATGAACAAACACAATCTGAGCCAGAACAATGCATAAAAAATAGATATAAAAGAACAAGGTACAAACGTAAATCTCAAGTACAAAATCATAACCTCAGAAAAACAGTATTAATAGGAGATTATTGATTTTAAAAAATGTATCCGTTTATTCCTTATGCATATGCTTGTATGTGAAAGAAGTTGTGTGTTTAGGAGAGTGTGAATGTATGCAGTGAACAGGTGATAGACAGACAGACAGACAGACAGACTTTATTAATTCCTTTGGGATTTTCCTATCTCCCACACAGCACCAATATATATAAGCAATGATGAGAACTACAACCAGGAAATCAAAATAGAAATATCCTTTAATGAAAGTTCATACAAAAGATCAAAATGTCTTATTGACATATTCAAAGCAAGATTGATAATAATACTAATAACTGTACAAGATTATAACATCAAAATATTGTGGTGTACTTGCTGTACTACAATCCAGTGAATGTGTGACTGAGCAGGATGAGGGTTTTTTTTTCCTTTTTCATTTTCTTTTTAGAAATTGCGAGGATTTTTCCAAAGAAAGATTAGGACTGATTAATATAATATTACTGCCGTTGTCTTTTCATAATAGGGAGTATATGAGCAAAAAATCTGGCCAGACCTGGCTGACTGAGCAGCCAACTTCTTTTGACGCAGATCAGTATGTTATTTGTGGTAAATAGTTATTGTGTGAGATTTTGCAGCTTTTTAGCAAAGAAGTAGGGGTTGTAGGGTGGACCTTCTATCCATCCATCCATCATGATGGATGTGAAGTTCTGGTCTGGAGTTGTATGACCTTTAGCTGCAGATTTATGAGATGCTATTCAACTCTGTGCTTTTTGACTAAAATCTAAGGACTGGGCACCATTAACTAGTTTCACTCATTCTGTATAAAGAACTGCAAACTGTCTCTGCTTTTCCACATGTGTGTGTGAGCTGCAGCACAGCCATCCAAATGAGCCAAATACACCTTGGCATGAGTGTGTTCTAGCATAGTGGTTTGTCTGTGTTGCCCTGTCATGGGTAGGGCACAAGTCAAGAGTTTACCCTGCACAATACCTGCATCTCACTGTGACCATATGTAGATTCTACCCACCTCCAGGTTTATATTCCATATATCATAGGGATGGCCAGCTGCTTTCAAATGGGATTTTTTTTTTTTTATTGTTTTTGACTTGCGGAGCTTTGCCCAGACGTCAAAATTGTAGCTATGGGTTGATTTTAAAAAGATCTACATTTGCTTTGTGGCAAAAATACAGCTGAGAGAAAATTTATAGGTGTCACAGTTGTTCGATTTAGGGGTATTGTGCAAAAGTAAAGCAAAAGAATTTGTGTCCAAAAACAGTGGAATGTTTGGACTGAGTGAGTTTGATGTAGTCCTAATGTTTACGATCTGTTGGTGTCACAATGTACTTAGTGATTTTTAGCAAGGCATTCAGAACTGGAAGTGGATTTATTCTGAGATGTATTCCAAATGAAAACCTAATTATTCAGTAAACAACTTAAAAATGAAAAAAAATCATGCAAAGAAGGATTAAAATGTATATAAATAATATGTAATTTGTGTGCAACATTGTGAGTACATGCTGTATCTTTAGCTGGGTCAATTACTCTGGGCATAGAAAGTGTCAGTGTATACATGTACCTGTCCCCTGGTACACCTCTGTGGCAGGCATGTGTGTTAATCATTGTCAGACTACCATGGAACCAGGTGGTGTTGACTTTAAATCCAAGTCCCGACTGTGCCTGTTCCACCTATTAACCATGTGTGAGGTAGTGCGTGTGTGTGTGTGGAGGAGGTGTGTGTGGTGTGCGTGTGCATGTGCATGTGCATGCAAGTGTGTTTGGATGGTGGGGAAGGGGGTCAGTATCTTGGGATGTGGTTTATGATCCAATTCACCAGAGGAAGGGGTGGCAGTGTTTCCATAAGCCCCATCCCCCAAAGCCCCCATCACACCTCCACTCCCTCAATATCCTCAACATTGTATTCAATCTTGCTACTGTTGTAGGAGAATGCGCGTGCATGTGTGCATGTGTGTGCGTGAATATCCGACCTGGTACATCCCCCAATAAGCTTGTCTGTTTTTGTTGTCTACTCTTTACCAGTAACACCTTTTTGTCGCATTGTTTTCCCTTGATGCCATGGCAGATAATAGCTACATACGTTTAATCACACACCCATGCTGTATGTGTGTTGAAACATTATGTGTTCATATTTATTTATTCATTTATTATGCAGATCAAAACAGAATTAATTCAGGTACATGAATCACAAAAATTCTGAGCAAAAGTTGGAGTTAAATTCACTCAACAGCAAAAAATATGAATGATTTCTTAGGAAAGCAACAAATAATGGCTGGAAATTTCAGAACAGATGAGAAACAAGTTATTGACATCTATCAGTCTCACAAAGCACCTCTAAGGTTTTCGGACTCCAGTAGCCCACTGTGAAAGCCATTATCCATAAATGGAACAAAGAAAACATGACTGGTGTTTCAAAATTACTCCAAGAGCTTTGACTGACAGACAAACAGACAGACATACGGAAAGTTAGGAAAGAGCCAAGAGGAAGCGGTGACTGGACACCCTGCAGGACATATTTGCTTCTGTAAAGGTCCTTTTTTTCCTTCTTTTTTTTTTTTTTTTTTTTACAAAACTTCATGAGGAAAGTTAAACACAAGGCTTGTGTCTGTGTTCTGTTTGTCTGTTGTGACCTGCTCTTGCACTGTCTTCCACATGACTTTAGGCCTGTTTGCCCTCCAGGGTCCAGTTCAGGCTGGTCTGGCCCAGTCTGGGCTCAAACCCAGGTTCAGCATCGGTGTAACCCCTATGGCCAAGCTCCAACACACTCTCTTAAACCCTGTCAGTTGTGACTCCATTTTAGTTGAAGTCAGCCATTGATTGGTTCATTGGCCACAGGGGCTGGTGCAGAGATGAGTCATCTTTTTCATCATTGGACTCTTGCTGGTTTTCTTTAACAGATAGCTTGTTTTTTATTCCTTTGATGGATTCCACCAATGCTGCCTGTTTCCTGGTTCCATGATGAGGTAAACTTGTTTCCTCACTAACAAGCAGGTACAGAATCTTGACGTTGATAATGTATGATAATCCCCGGTTGCTTTCAAGGAAGCAATCTGCTCAGTGCCAACACAACCTGAGGGTCTGATGGGGTCTGATGGGCCTGGACTCTGCAGAGCAGTGGGAGTCTAAAGGTCTGCACAGTGGCGCACTTGGTAGAGCTGTTGCATTGCAACAAGAAGGTCCTGGGTTCAAGTCCCAGTTTGAGTTGTGTTTGTCTCCTTTTTGACTATTTGCTTAATAGATCTCTATAAATTTTCCTTAGTCCTTTGTGTCTCTGTGTTGTCCTGGCAACTTGTCCAGGTGGTACCCTGCCTGTCGCTCGATGACCGTGGAGATAAGAATCAGTCCTGCTTGTTCCTGGGATCTCCCAGGGCCCCAGGAACCCTGGGAGATCTGGGACCTGCTGAAACAGCAGTCATGAAGCATAAGGACTTGCTCTTCTCCAGCCTTTATCTGTACACAATATTTTAGAACCACACTGAAATCGGTTAATGGTCAGATAATTGAGTCATGCCAAAACAGAAACTGAACATGCTAGTGTTAGCCTAGAATTTAATAAAAATATGTCAGCAGCAGCAACACATGAGTTTATTGAAGACAGCAGCTGTATTTGTGGAGTCAGGCATATCTTTAGAAACAACTGACAAAGATCTGCATGTTTCATGTTGTCAGAGTATTTAATAGCTTTCTTTAAATAGTGTTGGAGCAGCATATCGAAGCTGAACTGCAGAAACTTCTATTTGGACGAAATGTCAGTTGGGCATTGTGGAACGTTATTGCTGAGAAAGTGAGTTAACACAATTATTGTAACACAATTACAATAATATTGTAATTGTGTAACACGCTTAATATCAAATATTTTATTTAATTATTTAAATCACAATAGTTGCTTTTTTCTCTGTATCATAGGACTATTAAATGATTTTTCTTAAATTACCCACATCACTTATTGTGTTCAGAACCTCACTATGCTTATTGTAGAAATGATTTGGCCTGTAATGTTACAAATTAACATAAAGTTAAGCACACATAAAGGAGATAAAATCATAAAACACTTTTTTTTCTTCTAAATTTATTGACAAGAAAATAGTGTGTTTGTTTTTAGACATCTACAATTATAGAACAAGACATTCTGAGATTGGAAGCTTTAGCATCAAATAAAAAGGATGAAAAGAAAAAATCTAGTCTGTAAATGAAGAAGAAAGAAATTAACAGAGACTGACAGACTGTCGGAGAGTTCCCAAGATAATAAACACACTCACACAGAGACAAGCAGAAGGAAATTACACATAAAAACAGAGATCTAATGTTCACTGTGTGTCTCACAGATACAGAAAAAGAAAACCCCAGAGATGGAAGTAGCCGAGGGAGTTTGTTGCAATGTTCTTTGTGTCTGTAAACTGAGTGAAGCTGTTGGGAAAACAGAAAGCTCACAGCTCTGACTGGCATGCACAAAATGTACACACAAAAGTTTTTGTTTGAATTAAGCTGAAATCCACCCCAGTGCCCAACAAAAGCCCCGGCCTCATGAGGCCAACAGAAATAGATCATCAGAAAAAAAGCTGCAATGAGATAAAAAGTCTGACGTTTACATATAAACGGAATGAGAATCCATGGGCAAACCTAGAGAAGAGACCTCGTTCACCAATCACAGGGGGAGAATCGTACAATATATACGGGTTTAATTAGATCAGTATTGGATTATGGTAGCCTGGCCTTTGGATCAGCATCAGAAACACTTCTTAAAAAATTAGATATGATTCAGTATCAAGCCTTGAGGTTGTGTACAGGAGCCATCAGAACAACTCCAAGTTCAGCTTTCCATCCATCCATCCATCCATTTTCTTCCGCTTATCCGGAGTCGGGTCGCGGGGGCAGCAGCTTCAGAAGGGAGGCCCAGACTTCCCTCTCCCCAGCCACTTCTTCCAGCTCCTCCGGGGGAACCACAAGGCGTTCCCAGGCCAGCCGAGAGACATAGTCCCTCCAGCGTGTCCTGGGTCTTC
>CAEGAF010161786.1:0-11742 GCA_903067075.1 Micropoecilia bifurca | reverse complement strand
TTTGACTTTTACTTAAGTACATTTTTGACTGTGTATTTGTACTTTTACTTAAGTACATTTTTTGAGTACTTTCTCCACCACTGTCATTTTATAGATTAAACTCAGTCACCTCAAAATCCTCAGAACGATCTGGACTGTAGTTCTCTAGTGTCTGCTGCCCTCTATTGTCCATTAGTGGGCTATTCCTGCTGGAAGTCGGATTTAAATTTGGCAACAAAAAATGTGAACACCGTGTTCTCTCAAAGAAACTGGGCTGTTAACTTTTTTGTTAATTTATTTTGGCCAAATTCTTGAAATTGAAATCACAATAAATATTTGTATTTGTCTTGCTCGTACATTAAAGCACTTACTTAGAAGCTAAATGTAATACGTTCTCAGTGCAAGTAGTTCAGATTAAGTGTACTTTAATATTTCCAATTCCTTAATCGATAATGTAATTTAGTTATTTTTAAAATATTTTTATTTCCATTCACATTTTTACTTGGCGGACGGATATGTCCCAGCGGCAATTGTGAGAAGTCCGTACTTTTCCGTAAAAGACGTAACAAAACCATAAAGAAACCATGTTTCGTGAGCAGTCTCCATGTTACACATAAGTAACTTTTAAAAAAAACAATATTTCAAATAAGGAGTGTATCGGACTTAGAAACTAAAACTGCTAGAAATAACTGCGAAACTTTCAAATCATACTTAAGAAAAAAATAAACGATACCTTATTTCTTTTTTGTTCAAACAAGGGCGCCTCCGATTAAGTTTGCATAATGTTATATTAAAACTTACGTCGTGTAAAAACTTCAGTTTTTCAAATTAGCAGCGCTAATGACAACTGAATTCTAACACACTGTTAAATGCATTTATTTTTTAATCGATTTTTTGTTTATATTTCGCCACTTAGTTTAGGAGTAGTTGTGGGTTAGTGACATTTAAGCTTTGAGAAGAACTATTTTTCTTCCATCGCGGATGTGCACAGACGTTTACGTCGCCACAGCTGACGTACAGTGCTTTGTCACAGTCTGGCATTTCCGTCGTGGTGCTTGTCGAGGCCGCGTGAGCCGCTAACAGCCGAGTGTCCGATGAAGATGGCCGCAGGTCCTCTTTCTGTATCTTCTAACGCATCTAACAACGATGGCATTCTCATCGGTGATAAAGTGTACTCGGAGGTGTACCTTACGATAGACAACTCGGTGATACCGGAGGAAAGACTATCACCAACTCCGTCTATGCTCGACGGCCTCGACCTGAACACCGAGACCGACCTCCGTATCCTCGGCTGTGAACTAATTCAGTCGGCGGGTATTCTTCTCCGGTTACCCCAGGTACCAATATATATGTATATTAAAGTCCTCTAAGTGGATGTTGTTATGAAAGTTATTTATGTGAAATAAGAAATGTGTTTTTAAAGGTGCGGCCTAGTTATTAGCTTGCTAGCTTTAGCCTTTTTACGTTGGCGTGGTGGAATTAAAATGGCGGCGGGCCATTGTGCAAGGTTAGGAAGGTTTACATAAGACCTGGTGTTAATAACATGGCCTATCTTTTTCTTGCAGGTGGCCATGGCAACGGGACAGGTCCTTTTCCATCGTTTCTTCTACTCCAAATCCTTCGTCAAACACAGTTTCGAGGTAAGTTCATTCAATTAACTGAGTTCTTCAACCTCCCGAGACGGCAACTGAACGTTGTAGTGACGTTCGGCGGCAGCCATATTGTTTAAGGTTTTTGAAATCCACAGCGGAAGAATACTTGTAGATGAGGACTGAACAGTGAAACTGAAAGTCTTAAATAAAGGGGCTCGGTTCATATATTTGACGTTCATATTTAGGCTCGTTCTTTTTATATTAATATGAACTAATAGTTAAAAAGTAAGGTACCGATATATACTATACATGACGGCTAAACCTGAGTCAATTTTAACCAATTGAAAATAGAATGGTTAATGGCCATCATGAAGGCTTCAAATTAGATTTTCTGACCACATTTTGTTAACATGTTATAACCCATTCAGATATAGAGCTTGCACCATCTTTCTGGCAGATATTTTGCTTAGTATTTGTACATAGTTGTTAAGCACCAACTAGGGATTTAAACTCATTATGCAGAAAATGGACATTAGTTGATACATTTATATTGTTCACAGTCTCATACATTCTTTTTGACCATTTATGTTGTTCTCATCATTCATGCTAATAATAAGCACATTAACTTTAGGTGAAAGAGTCCAAAATAGGTTTTGTAATGTTACATTGTTACCCAGCTACATGTTGGTCAAGCCATTTATAAACCTTATGAATATCATTAGGAGTTGCCAACTAATTGTTCTCAATTTCTAATTATGGAATGTGCTCAGCTTTGATTGACAAATCAATTATTGAAAGAAAAAAATACCTTAAGTGTAAATAAGTTAAAACTTGCTTCATTTACAGTCTGAACATGTTCTGAAACTGTCTCTGGAACACATTCATAAGTTGCATCAAGAAAGTAGATACATTTCCTTCCAATCTTTTTGCTTCATTATTATCTTGCAGATTGTTGCTATGGCTTGTATCAACTTGGCGTCTAAGATTGAAGAAGCACCACGGCGAATACGAGATGTCATCAATGTTTTTCATCACCTCAAACAGCAAAGAGGCAAAAAGTAAGTATCAGCCAGAAATCTTTACCATTCTTGTAGATTCAGCCTTTTGTTACATGAACAATATGTTGCACTGCATTTATTCGGTGTAGAATGTCGTCTGTTGATTTGTTTTTAATGTGAAGGTGCCCTTCTGTTTATCCATGCACTCTAAACCATCTTAAATCTTTTCAGTTCCAGCCTCACTGGTAGTTTCAAACTGTTATTGTCTACATGTAACATCAGTTTGACCTTTGAAGTTGATATTGGAAAATGAAAGAAAATTGAGAACAAAAATTGAAAAAGAAAAAGAAAAGCACATTTGGCTTTGTAAAGGATGAGGCACTTGTACTTTGCCTCATTTCTTTATGTCACGATTCTAGTCCTTGGCATTAACTTGGCTTCTTTTTTCCCTTGCAACCAACTAACAGCGACCAGCTACATTTACCAAATCCTGGGTGATGTGGAATGGTACGTAAGATGAAGCAGTCGGCATGACAACCATGATGCGAGGGGGTCTCTGTCGTCCCCCGAGGCCCATCCCGCCCCCACCTGTGGGAGACTACCATGGTCTGAGCCACCGCGGGGCACTGGGATCGGGGATGGCAGGTTGGCCGAAGGTCCTTGGCCCGTGGGGCACCTTGAGGACTCCTGTGGTTCAGTCTTAAGCTTGGGGGTTCTGTCCGTCAGGCTGTGGACCATGGGGTAATGTAGATTTCTTCTCTGACCGCTTCTCACCATGCATTTTTGATTGTCCAAAAAGAAAAAAGTTCATTCATCTTCTATAACCCATGGCTTCTACAGAAATATCTCCTTGTTTTTAACTGATCCCTTGGAATCAATGCTAGTTTTTTTATATATATATTTTTTGCCTTAAAGTGCATGCAGTTCAATGAATTTAATTATTTTCTTATTTCCCACTATAATTTAAAATCCTTAAGAAGTGACAGTAATTGAGAGACTCCTAGAGCTACTTTTTAATGCCCATCTTTATTTGGTTTAATAGATTTAAATTTTCTGAATATATTTTGCCTTGCATGTCCGAGTGTAGCATTAGTTTCCTGTTTTGTTTTTATTTTTCTTTCTCTGACATCAAAACATCCTTATGAAAATATGAGCAGTAGCGTTTGATGGCACGATGGAGGGGTCTGTCGCTTTACTGATGATTTAAATTAATTTCAGGAGTCATTTTATAGCAATTTCTGTGACTTTAGAAATTGAGTAGAGTATATCTGTTTAAATCAGAATACACCAATTTTTCTTTCTAGTTTTTTGTTTAAAATAAAATCTTAGTTTATTTGCATCACTTCTATATTTGTGTTTCAATCCAAATAGATCTGATGAATCCTATAGCTTGGGTTGTCCAATACATATAAGTGAACATTTTTTAGCAAGCAGTATTTCTAACAGTAAGAATCAACAGTATTTGTGGTCATTTTTTCTTTGAGATTCTAGATCTGGTTTGGAAATGTTTTTCTGCCTTAAAATAACTGATTATAGTTGAAGTTGATATTTCTGTTGAAGCGATGGTTTGAGATGATCATGCCAGGGACAATCCTCAGAGCTTTCACTGGAACCACAAGAGTCCACAAGCCCCCAGGACACTGTTAGGCATGCAAACAGTGTAACTTGTTGCTTAAAGTTGGTTGGCAAGAGGAAAAAAAGTGCAAGAATTCAAAAGGGCACTTTCTCCTTCATACACTTATGGTGAAAGGGGAACCACTGTTTGATTTTGAATTTTTTATGAAATAGGACTCCAAGCCCATTGATACTTGATCAGAACTACATAAATACCAAAAACCAAGTCATCAAAGCAGAACGACGAGTCTTGAAGGAGTTGGGCTTCTGTGTGCATGTCAAGCATCCGCACAAGGTGAGTTTAAAAACGATTCTTTTTATGCAATGTTGGGGACATTAATTTTCATTCAGGTAGACGGCTTCTTTTTTAATTTTTTACATTTTGTAGAAGTAAGAACTGCATTAGACTATTTACACTTTCTCAGTTTTGTGTTTGAGCAGCAGACTGTTCTGTTAACACATAATCTATATGTGATTCCAGATCGTCGTCATGTACCTTCAGTTCCTGGAATGTGAGAAGAACCAGACACTAGTCCAAACGGCCTGGTAAGTTCAAGTACAGATCCTTAACCAACTTCCCCACAGCAGCAACACTAGTCAGAACTGTAAGAAGTGTTGCCAGACCTGGGCTTAAGGTGGAGCTGAATTACTTTCAAATTGTTAAAAGTTCTGCCATATTCAGATGCTCCTCATAAAATCCAGACAGCCCCACATGCCAGTAAAATTCTATTCAAGTCCTCATGTTGAAGAGTTGCACATTTGAACCACTTTCGATGTTAGTTTTGCCCAGGTCTGAGAGTTACACTTCATCACTTCCATTAAATCCTTCCACTGTTATTTTCTATTCTTATGTGATTTGCTCATTTTTGGGAGGTTTAGCAAGTTCTTGTACTGCAACCGTGCTAATTGCCTCACTTTCTAATCTGCCCTTACATGTGAGAGTGTTTATTTCCCAGTGCCCAGGGAACTTGGTTTAACTTTGTCCTTTCTCTCTACTCTTTGATTAAAGGGTAGTCCATGCTGGTAAGTCACATAAAGAACCTCTGAACTCTGCCTCCTCCAACCACATGACCTCAGGAAGCTCCCCCTTGTGGCTGGCTGCCCCTCTCCTGACAGCCAGTCCCAGTGCAAGATTCACTGAAGGGGGCGGGCGGGCCTTTCCCAACAGCCAGCATCGTCTTGTTTTCTCTTGGGTGTCCAAAAGGATTTGTATTTTTTGGTCTTGCTACACAGATTCTCAAGTGTAATAGCTCTCTTGTCAAGTAGTTACAGATAGGATATCTTGTTCTAGTTTACTTGCATTTAGAAATGAAGTAAACTCAGTCAGAACAGAATTTTGTTTCTATTGGCCACATTACCTGCCTGTTTGTTACATTTACCAGTAGAATACTGTGTCTTGTCCCCCACTGACATGGTGTCCAGACATGTGTCTGTTTTACAGGCTGATCCGGTTCTCGGGTTTTGGCTTCAAGGACCCGTCTCATCCTCGCAGCAAACAGAATCGAGCGGCCATGCGTTTTCTGTAGTATTTTCACGCTGGTCAGTTTTTAAAGGCAGGTTTGAAGGAAGGAAAGCTTTGACCACTGAAGGAAGACATAGTTTTATACAGCTTAGAAAAAGGACATCATTGTGACGCTCATAATGTAACAGCTTTACAGTCGTATCGACTTGCAATTAGTTGAGACATAATTACTTTGTGGTTTCATTTGGTTAGATTAGGATTACTGAAAGATTTTACCATCATTTTTCATTACAAATTTCTACCTAATTCCATCATTAGTACGCCTAATTCACATTCCAAGCAATGACGACTCTTCCATATTCCCAAATCACTGTTCTAGACAAACTCTTGGCAAATGATGCATTTTGCAGAGATTTTAAATACATATCCAGTGTAGATGGATCACATATTTCCACAAAGTGAAGTGGATGCCAGCGGTTCATTTCAGTCCTTTGCTTGAAATCATTCACTGAAGCAAGACATGGTTTTAACGATGCACCTAAATACACATAAACCAACATGATGGTGAAAAACGTAGTTTCCTCATTTGAGTAAATCACAGGGCTTCTGAATCATACGTTTTACCCCGCATGCCTCCACACACACCATGCTTCTTTCTTTCAGATCCAACCATCTGAAAGTGAAGCTAGCTTTACTTTTATTTTTTTCTCTCTTCATTGTCTTTGCATGTCTCCCTTCTTAGAGAGCATGTGTTTGTCTCCGTCATCATCAAACACCCTGGAAAGCTTAAATTTCTTGGATGGTCATCAGTCTTGTCTTCATTCTTTCTGTGACATGCAGCAGCTCCATGGATTCCCCGGAGAGAAACGGACAAAGTTAAACGCAACAATAAAGAGATCTTAATTTAATATTGTCAGTTATTTTAAAACTAAAGTAAAAATGTGTCTCCTGTGCTCCTGCATCAGGACAATTACTTTTATATGGCATCAGTGAGATACAATTACATTGTGCAAGTCTGCTGAAATACTTGAATCCAGTCGTGTTTGAACCGCAGATTCTAGAGTTTATACATTTTACTAATTTATAAAAAAGAAAAGCTGAGTGTTGGCAGTAGAGATAAATGTTGCAAATTGATATTTAGTATGAAGTTGTTTGGTGCTGCATGATTGGTTGGCCGTTTGGTTTGTGTAGCGACGATGCTATGTTTTTGTCTATGTTCTGTTTGTCCCTCTAGGAACTACATGAATGACAGCCTGAGGACGAACGTGTTTGTGAGGTTCCAGCCTGAAACCATCGCCTGTGCCTGTATGTACCTCGCTGCCCGAGCTCTGCAGGTGAGACGACATGCCGTCTGAAAGCAGCTCCTGCTTTCACTCCAAACTCCACCACAGAAGTGATGGATCATTCACAGCACAGTGCCAAGGTTTATATAACTGTGTGTTTGTTTTCCCAGATTGCCCTGCCAACCAGACCACATTGGTATCTGCTGTTTGGAGCCACTGAAGAGGAGATTAAAGAAATCTGCATTACTACCCTGAAACTCTACACCAGGAAGAAGGTAATTATTTTGAGATGTGGTGTGATAATCAGGTGGTTAATTTTGAATTACAAGAATGTTTTAGGATATTGCTGCTAATGTCTCCTTAAATGTGTTTAATTGAGATAAAGTTTGATGTATGCTATTACAATCCCTGCAGAAAAGCGCATGCAGAACCCAAAGCAGTTTAAGGAGACATGGCTACAGACGGCAGAAACCACTGCTCTAAAATCTTGCAGTGTTCCTATAACAAGATTCGTTTATTTACAGTCTTTTACTGTCTGAATGCTGTCCATCAGTCCCCATTATTCATTCACCCATTTATCTTTTAGTTTTTCCCCTTCATTTTCTCTCTCATCCCCTGAATCCTGACCTTTGTGGAAACAGGCCTAAAAAAAATCACTAAACGTTTCATGATCTATAATGTGAAGGATGCTGCAGTTTGACATTTTGGCTTTTAGTAAATTGAACCGTTTCCTTTCTAGCCTAATTATGAACAGCTTGAGAAGGAGGTGGAGCGACGGAAGGTGTTCTTGGCAGAGGCCAAGCTGAAGGCAAAGGGCCTGAACCCGGACGGGACGCCGGCTCTGTCTGGCATAGGCGGCTTCTCTCCGGCCTCCAAGCCCTGCTCCCCCGTGGTGAAGGTGGAGGAGAAATCGCCCAACACCCAAACTATGAAACCAGTAAAGAAGGAGCCCGACAGCCGCACTCAGGTCAACAAGAGTCCACACAACGGGTAAGAAACCTGACAGGTTTATGCCAAGGGACTCGATGTTTATGACATTTACTGCATTTAGTGATGTGTTTTTGTTTTTACTGACCGACCTGTTTGCTCTGCAGGCTGAGGAAGGAGGTAAAGATCGGCAGGACCAGCAGGAGTGGAAGTCATTCCCGTTCGAGAACACGATCGCGGTCCAGATCCCCCTCTCATCGCAGACAGTGAGTTTTATTTCGGGTCTTCACCACCGTTCTTGTTCACGTCCACACATCTAAGTTGTGTTTGTCGTATCTGACCAAATGTTTCAGCTGCAGATAAATTGTTGTATGTTTTTGTGATTCCAGTTACAACAGCAGACGCAGTCGCTCAGGGACGTACAGCTCTCGCTCTCGCTCGCGCTCCCACAGCCGCAGCCCGTTGCCTCATCGACACCCGCCCTCACCCCTTCTCCCTCATCTCAAGTCCAAGTCCAGTCACCACAGCAACAGCGACTCCAAACTCAGCGGGCGTCACAGCAACAGCGGGGGCGGCGGCTCTGGTCACAAGAGGAAGCGCACCCGGTCTCGATCCCGCACTCCAGTCAAAGCGGACAGGGACAGGGAGCGGGACAGAGAGAGAGACCGCTCTTTTGATTTCTCTTCAAAGAAACACAAACACGAGCGGGGAAGCGGACATCGCGACCGGAGGGAGAGGTCTCGGTCCTACGAAAGGGACAGGGAACGCAGCCACAAGAGCAAACACCATGGCGGCAGCGGACACTCGGGACACGGCCGCCACCGGCGCTGAGAGACACACAGAGACGAGCCCTGGGGCTGATGGTCACCAATGTTTGACACAAATCAAAAGAGTTGGACACATTCTTAATTATGGTCATGTTAATTTAATATCCATGTCAGGAAGTAGAATATTTGCAAATTGTAAATGCAATAATCGAAAGGTTACTGTTGCATAAAAAATTGTTAGGGGGGGGGGGACTGTCGCCAAATGATGCAATTAAACAAATGTACCATGACTGGAAGAACATGTCAAATTTGAAGGTTTGAAATATTTACATCCTTTAACAAATAAGTCATGTTTATGGGTGTAGCTTTTTTTTTTTTAAATTTTATTGGTTTATTTTAATTTAAATTCAACAAAGGTGTAAAGAAACCGTTGATGACATTTCTACTGGTCCAGTCTCATCCTGTCTGAGTCCTAAATGCAGCATCTGCATGGACCGATATCCTGAGTACTTAACTCTTTGTCAGAGTCAGCCTGTGGTGTGGGAAGCCCAAGGTGCAGCAGTGAACTCCAGCATGAAGTGATGATTATTGGTTGACCTGCTGGAAGTGACTCCATGCAGATGAGGGCAGCAGTGTGACCTCAGCCTCTGGCCTCTCTCCATCTGCCTATGTTTTCCTCGTGTCATCGCGTGCACACACCTGCCCGACTACCCAACCCTAATCTTGTTTTTAGTTACAAATTTTTGGAGAAAAAGAACCCATTTATTTACAGTGTAAAGCTTTGATATCCACTGACGGAATGTGAACGCTTTGATTTATAGAAGCGACCTGTTCAGTGGGGGATTGAATGAGTAAATGTAAAGTAAATGTTATTTAGGAAAGATCAATAAGTTTTTGCACATTGCAGGACTAGTGGGCAGTTTTTTTATGTTTTTTATTGGAAAGGTTTGCCTAAAGAGAAACTGGTGACTTTTTCTTGCACTTTCCAAGCAGGAAAAGCAGACAATTAAAATATATTTTAGGGTTGTCAGTTTGTTGCACTGGTTTTTAGTGTGCACGTCTTCATGTCCAATTTTTATTCATTAATAAATGAGGAATGCCACTGACCTATGGTATTTTTGTTGGGTTAGTGCTTCTTAATAAAAAACTGTTATGAACAAATTGACACTGGCAATGTCAATTTTTTTAAATGTAAAAAGTCCCTGCATAGTTAAAATGAATTTTGGTGATGTAAGATTGTACAACCAGACTTCTTCTAAATACAGTTTTGACTTTTCAAAACGACTAAAGTCATGTGTTTAGTTGGTCTTAACCTAAATTAATCATTTATTTAAAAAAAAAAAAAAAAAAAAAGTTTTTTTCATCCACCAGAGGGCGATATAGTTTCAGAATAGCTGTGTTCCTTGCATGTTTAAATAGCATCAATTTTGAAAAGGAAAAGTTATTTAGTTTCCTCATATTAAGATTATGTAATGCAAATTACATTAGATGATTCTAGTATCTCCAATAAATTTTAGAAAGCTAAAATTAAAATTTACGATGAACTGTAATTTACCTGTCCGTCTCCCCTAAAAGTTGACCTGGGAGACGTTGACCGCTACATCAAAATCCATCGATTACTTACATTCAAAAGCTAAATCTGATTAATTACAGAGTAATGTATGCAAGGGATATACTTTTGTATGGTCAATAAAAACTAAACATTCAGAGAAAACTTAAAAATTAAATAACAAAAAAGATTTTAAATACATAAATTCTAACATCCTGAAAATGTCAGTATATGCAGTTAGTACTTGGTGAGGCTCCTTACTGCATCAGTGCTGTGGAGCCTGTGGCTCTGCTGAGATGGTAACAGACCAGATTTGGGGATAGTCTTCATCGTTGGATGTTTTGTCTCTCATCTTCCTCTTGACAATACTCTACAGATTCTCAGCGAGGTTTAAAAGAATCGATAGTCTGCTGATTGGGCAGCAAGCATTTGCACCAGTGATACTATGGTCATTAAAAGCATATATTACTGAGCAGATGCTGAATCCTGCTGAAAATTAAACCAACTTCTCCATAATGTTTGTCAGTTGAGTGAGGTGTTCTCAGATTTCCTGGTAATAAAATCACACTGCAATAAAATCAGCAGATTTTATTGTAACCCAAATCACTGGACCTCAAGCAAAGTCAACATCCTGGACATGTCCGCGTGTGGTGGCTGCTGAAGCCAGTGGGACATTAAACCAAACCCTTGAATGTGCTTTGCCTAAAAATCTCCTCAGTTTTTATTGTTTTTGTTTTTTGTGACATTCGAACCTTTAGACTCTGATTTTGGGTTTCAATAGCTCAAAGCTCTAATCATTAAAACTTGACACATATCACTGTGCGTAATCAATTAGTATGAGCCTCTCCTCTCGAGGTAATCTCTCAAAATAAGTGAACTTCATCTCCAATTTAATGGGATATTGTGTTTTATGTTTTACTGTGTGGAAAGGAAACAAAACCACTGAGCTGCACAGAAAATTGTTAAATGGATGTTGTCAGTAATACAGAAACAGCAAAACTTGTTTCTAATAACAGAACTTTTTCATGATATCATCAAGCCTGTGGAGACCAGACCAGCATCTCCTATTACTCAAGCGTCACTGCAGCTAGAAAACTGGTTAGTCAAGGACAGTGGTGGAGAAAGTACTCAAAAGATGTACTTAAGTAAAAGTACAAATACACAGTCAAAAATGTACTTAAGTAAAAGTCAAAGTACCATATTAACATTTTACTTAAGTAAAAGTCAAAAAGTACTGGCTTTTAAAAATACTTAAGTATTAAAAGTAAAAGTACTTGCTGCATACATAACCTAATCACTAATATCATTAAGTGAATTGATCATATTTAATTTTAATACATCAGAAATCTGTCATTTTAATGAGCAATGCCACAGATTAAACATGTTCTTATTGTGTTTATTCTCTCTAACATAGTTTAGACTTAGATATGTGATTCTATGAATCGTAATTTCAGGGATTGAAACATCTTGTTTCCTGTCTTAACATAGCATAAGCTTCATTAGTGACATTTATTTAGAAAGAAATCCAACTGAAAGGGGATGGAAAGAAGGTGTTGAGGGGAGGAGATGCA